>PVIU01002274.1:0-36177 GCA_004026605.1 Ondatra zibethicus
ATCTCTACCCTCCCACTCCCCCAAGCTCTCCCCAGTCCTTCCCTTCTCCCTTCTCCCCCCTCTCTCCTTCCCCCCACCCACCTATCCCCACCTCTATCCCCGCCCCCGTGCTTACAACTTTTGCCTGGCGATCTTGTTTGCTTCCAATTTCCAGGAGGATCTATATATGTTTTTCTTTGGGTTCACCTTGCTATTTGGCTTCTCTGGGCTTGTGAGCTATAAGCTTAGTGTCCTTTGTTTTATGGCTAGGGTCCGCTAATGAGTGAGTACAGACCATAATTGTCTTTTTGGGTTTGGGTTACCTCACTCAGGATAGCGTTTTCTATTTCCATCCATTTGCATGCAAAATTCAAGATGTCATTGTTTTTTACTGCCGAGTAGTATTCTAATGTGTATGTATTCCACACTTTCTTGATCCATTCTTCCATTGAGGGGCACCTAGGTTGTTTTCAGGTTCTGGCTATTACAAATAATGCTGCTATGAACATTTTTTAAGCCTTTTAAAATATAAACCCAAGGGACTGGAGAGATACCTTAGTGGAATAATTCCAGCTCCTTGGGTTCTAACACCTTCTGGCCACTGTGCGTACACTCAAACAGACACATATAAAGAAAATTGTCAAATATATAATGCATATGTATTATATGAGGGTGTGTGTGTGTGGTATCTAAACATGGTGGCATATGTCTGTAATCCTAGCATGAGTTAGAAGCATAAAGATTAGCTCAGTGCCAGCCAGCCTGGGCTACCTAGTGAGACTCTGTCTCAAAATAAAATATAAATCACCCATGCTTTTCAAGCCTGCTAAGTATAAAAACAAACTCCTAACTCCCCTCTGCACACTTCACCCTTCCTAGCTCTCAAGTACAGGCCCAGAGTCTGGGTCACCTATGGGAGCAGAAGAGGCCCCTCACTTACCTGCTTCCTACCCTTTATCCCCACTCTTCCTGTACCCTCATCTGCACTCAGGTTGCTATGCCTTCCTGGCTATTCCTGGTACTCATGTGTGGTTCTGTATGGTTGGCAGACCCTTCCCTCAGGTATCTACTGGCCCACGGTTACCTCCTGTTCTCTGCTCAAGTACCACTTCACATATTTGTCTTTTATTATTATTATTATTGTTGTTGTTGTTGAGACAAGGTTAAACTATATAAACCTGTGTAGCTTGCAACTCACTACACAAACCAGGAACTCGAGATCCGTCTGCCTCAGCTCCTTAAGTGCTGGGATTAAAGGCATGCACAACCACTCACACACCCAGCTACTTTAAATTTTTTTTTTTTTTAGATTTATTTATTTTACGTGTGTGAGTGTTCTGCCTGCATGTATGTATGTGAGCCATATGCATGACCTGGAAGTCAGAGGGCAGGACTGGATCCCCTGGAACTGGACCTACCCTGTGAGCTGCCACGAGCCTTTTCCTTTACTCTCCTTGCACTGTTCCTTCTTGTTCTTTTGGGTCTAGGTCTGGATTCTTAGATCTCTTTTTGTTTCCACCCACTCTAGATGTGTTCGGCTCTCCTGGCTTCTACCTAGTCCCTTTCCCCGAGCTTCTGGTTCACCCGCAAGCCTTTATAGGTTTCTTGCTGCAGGAGTTGCATACGTCTTCAAAGTGAGGTGTCTCTGGAATAACCGGGGTTAATCTGCAGGTGCTAATGGCTTCCAGGCAGGCCCAGTGCAAGCTGGGAGAGCCTGCAAGACTTAACCTTCACACCAACGCTGCTTGTCAGCTGTCACATGTCACAGCTTTAATCAACTCTGGGGCAGGAATCCTAACGTCCTAACAGATGGATGTGAATTTAACCAGACAATAAACCATGTATGTGCCGTAAATATGTTTGCCAAGGGCATGGTTCCCAGTGCGGGCTTTCTGCACAGCTGTCTTCCCTTGAACTCACGGTATCTCAGTGAGATGATTTGTCAGCCTAACTCTGAAACAGCGTTTTGGAGAGTTAATGGGTCGTTGGCTTCTCCATTCCCAGCAGCCTAATTATTGGGGGATAGGGAGGGAACAGTTTTCATCCACACAAGTTACTGATAGAGATTTTTAAAAATGAGCTTGATGTGTTCCTGAATTGAGTGTCATTTGTCTTAAAGGGCCTGATAACCTTGCAGGCATGGTCAGCAGAACTGTGTTTTCCCCTTTGAGTACTTAAATTGCTATGTAAGCTACTACCACAATGTTTTTAAACATCTTTAAAACTATAGTTCACAGGTCTAGAGAGATGGGTTGGAGGTTAAGGCTGCTCTCCTAGAGAACCTGAATTCAGTTTCCAGCACCCATATGTCTGCTCAGAAGTGCCTGGAACTCTGGCATCCAGAGGAATGATGCCCTCTCTGGCTCTGTGGGTTTGTGCTTGCGAGTGTGTGTGCACATATACACACAAATAAAAAATAACACTTCCATTCATCTGTCTATTCTTTCCTGTCATTATTTTCAGACACGGTTTTATTCTTTCACCAAATGCTGCTCCCTCCTCAGACCCTCTGCAGGTGAAACTGTGGAGTGTTTGTCCACTCTGCACTCTACAGAGGGCAGCTTCTACCGATGTGCATTTTCACTGGCGCACACCACCAAAGTATAAATTGCTGCAGAACTGGGAAAGCGTGTGAGTGAAGCAGATGTTCTCTTAGCATGAAACAGATGTAAAACTTGCGAGTGTCTGTCTAATAAAGGATAGCATTTGGTTCTTGACAGCTGGTGCCAAGATTACCAATTAATCATGTTTGAATGCATTTTTTACTAATTAGGTCCCCCTTTGATTTTTACTGTTCTGGGTGGAGTAAGGAGGGGGAAGGGCATAGCTTTCCACATTTTACACTTTGAATAACACCCCCCATCTTTATAAGACTTTTTTTTTTAGTTCTTAGAATCTTATAGGAAATGAAGCCCAAAGATGTGAATGACTGGGCTGGCTCCCCTACTGAGATTATAGGTTTGAAGTTAGGATATGCTGTAGAAGGCAGAGTGAACACCCCAAAGGCAGCTGGAAAAAAGAGGAGTGTAATTACACTTAATGGGAGTTTTTTTTTTCATTTTATTCTTTTGCACGGACAAAAGCTAGTATTTGCTCAGTTAACATCAATAGGCAGTCTCCATGGTTATCTGAGTGGGACTCTGAACAGTACAGAAACACAGGGTACCATTTTGGTTTCATATGATCAAATGCAATGGAACATGTGTTTGCAAAGACGGAAGATGGCTAGGTTGGTGTAATTATTGAAAAAGGTCACCTCTTTCAACTGTGAAAGATAAGTCAGTACCACTGTGGAAGCTGAGGAGGGGGCTGGCTCCCAGAGCCTTTTCCGTGAAGCAGCGATGCTGAGGCTGATTGTTGTATGTGGGTGTTGTTCTCTTTTGCTTTTGCACTACGGGGATCAAACCCATGTGTAGGCCAGGCTGGTCTATACTTCTGTGCTGCTTCTACAGCACTCTTTGCTGTTTATTTTGCTTTTTGAGGCAGGGTTTCTCTGTGTAGCCCTGACTGTCAATGATCTCATGCTATAGACCAGGCTGGCCTCCAACTCCAATCTGCCTGCCTCTGCCTCCTGAGTGCTGGGATTAAAGCTGTACGCCACCGTGCCCTGCACCTCCAACCCTTTTAAAACTTTTATTTTGAGATGAAGCCCAGACAGGAAGGACTTCAGCTTGTGATCCCTTTGTCTCCATCTCCTGGGTACTGGAACTACAGACCTGAGCCACCCTGCCTAGCAACTCCTCCTCCTTTTCCTCTTCTTCTGACTCCCTTTCTCCTTCCCTCTCTCACACCCTTCCCCCTCATTCCTACTCCTCTCTCCCCTCCTTCTCTAACATGAGAGCCTGCTTGTTGGGGTTTCTGTCCTGTCCAATTTCCACAGCCAGCAAGTCCCAAAGAATCACACAGAGGGTCTGCATTAGATATAAGCTGATTGGCCTTCATATTAGCTCTTATATTGTATACCAGCCCATTATTCTAGTATATGTTAGCCACATGGCTCGGTACCTTTTTCAGCGGGGTAGGTCACATCTTGCTTCTTCCGTGGTCTGGGCAGGACTGTCGAGGGAGCTTCCTGCTTCCCATAATTCTCCTGTTCTCATTGCCCCACCTTTACTTCATGTCTGGTTGCCCCACCTATACTTCCTGCTGGCCAATCAGCATTTATTTAAAACATGATTGACAGAATACAGACAATTCTCCCACACCATCCTCCCTCCCTTACACCCTTCCCTCTCATTCCTGCTCCTCTCTACATTCCTCCCTCTCTCACACCCTTCCCCCTCATTCCTGCTCTCTCTCCTTCTCTTCTTCAATGCCTCACTTCCCCAAGATATGCTTATTTTCTATGAAAAGAAGTTCAGTATATAAAGTTTGTCCTCACGTGTTCCTAGAAAGAGTAAATACCAGCTAATGGTTTCCTAGAGTCAACAGTTGGATATTTTGACATTCTTATAAAATTTTAAATTGTGGGTATGGGTGTGGGTGCATGTGCACATGTGTGTACATGCATGTGTGGAGCACATATTTTCCAAGACACATCTGTGGAGGTCAGAGGTTAGCTTATAGGAGTCTATTTTTACCAAGTGGGTCACATGGATGGAACTCAGGTTGCCAGTCTTGGCAACAAGCACTTTCATCTGCTGAGCCCACTCACTGGCCCAAATTCACAGTATTTTTAAAGGATGCGTCCAAGAAACACATTGATTTACAGGTCTGAAGCTAAATAGCCCAAGTGCTTCTCCTTTTTAAAAAAATTATTTTTTTTAAATTTTATGTGCATGACTGTGTGCCTGCATGTTTTCTAAGCATACCATGTGCATGCATTGCTCATGGGGTCAGAAGAAAGAATCAGATCCTCTGGAACTGGAGTTACAGATGGTTGTGAGCTGCCATGTGGGTGCTGGGATCTGAACCCATGTCCTCTGCAAGAGCAGCCAATAATTTATCTTAACCGCTGATTTATGTCTCTCTAGCCCATAAGTAGCTCTTTTAATAAAATGTTTGTTACTCTTTGAGTCAATCCTGGCAGGTAGGGGTGAGCAAAGTGCACTGAAATGAGGATTCGTAGCAGTGAGTGTGAGGGTTTGTGGCCTCCCTGGCTGCCTGAGGTGTGTGGGGTGCAGCTGTGCGCAACACCACTCTGCACACAGTGTGACCTCAGCTCTAGGACCTGGCTTCTGGGACACTGGAGCAAAGGAATCTGTAACGGCATAGATTAAAGCCTTTTAAATCACTTATACGTTTTAAAAAAAAAAAAAGAAAAGAAAGGAAAAAAAATTCACATGGAGTCTCTTCATTGCTGAGCTATCTCTCCAGCCTCAGCGCTCTGAGATATTAATATTACTTGGGACTAGTGGTGATTTTTTGAGGTTTTTGTTTTGTTTTGTTTTGTTTTTATAGTTGTAATTTGTGTGAAAACATGAACTTTGAAATACCCATTTAAATGGAACAAGTTCTATCAGGTTTTAAAAACGGTTTCTAATGGAACTATACCTACAAAAGTAGAGAGAATAATGGCACCCAGCCCATGGCCCCGTATCAGCATCCTCAGCCTTCTTTTGGTTGTTTTGAGGCAGGGTCTCTCTATACAGTCTCCAGACCAGCCTTGAACTCATGATCCTCCTGTCTCGGCCTCCCGCTGCTGGGATTGTAGGCACTTGCTGCCATGCTTCCCTGGGTCAAGATTCTGATATTTGCAGAGTATCTTTTCTCGCCTAAGTTCTGTAGTTCTGCATCTTGTTTCTATAGTAACGGTGGGTGTTTCAACAAAACTAGGTCAAGTAAACCAAGTTGTTGTTCTCACTTTGTTTCAGGAAGTAGAGCGAGAAATCTCATTCAGGACGGAGTGTGGACTGTACTATTCTTACTACAAGCAGATGCTGCAAGCGCCGACCCTCCTGCAAGGTAACTGTAGCTGCCACAGGCTGGGCGCTGTTGCTTTTTCTGCCGTCACTCAAGGCCTGCTTTGCACTGATGCACTGGTGTGTGTGTGTGTCTGTGTGTGTCTGTGTCTGTATGTGATGTGTAAATGCATTTGTTTTGTTTTTTTGAGCTAGAGTTTCTCTGTGTAGCCCTGGTTATCCTAGGTAGACCAGGCTGGCCTGAAACTCAGAGATCCACCTGCCTCTGCCTCCTCAGTGCTGGGATAAAGGCGTGTGCCACCATACCTGGCTCATAATTTTCAGTGTATGAATATCTTGTGTACCATGTATGTTCCTCCTGGTGCCTGTGGAGGTCAGAAGAGAGTACCGGGTTTCCTAGGACTGGAGTTAGAGCTGCCATGTGAGTTCTGGGAATCAGACTGGGGTCCTCTAAAAGACAGCCAGTGCCCTTAACCACTGAGCCATCTCCAGCTCCCATAGCTCCTGGCTTTATCAGATTGTAATCCCATTCAAGGCACCTCCTGGAGCCAACCTGTCTTCTCAGCTTTCGAAGAGGGAAACAGAGGCAAAGGAGGCAGATGGTGTCCCAAGAAACACTGGCAGTGAAATTCCCACAGCTTCCAGCACCTCCCACACAGTGACCGTGGGGCACGAGATGTACAAGTGCTTTTACAGCAGCCTGAATCTGTGTGTTGGAAGCGCTGGCCCTCTCTTGAGAGTCCATCTTAACAACTTTAATCTCCGATTCCGCCCTCATCATACTGGCTAATTCTCAAACTGTTTCCAACGTCAAAGCCACAAATCCTGGTTTGGCAAGAGTCAGGGTTCCTGAGAATTTAAGGGAACCTCTCAAGATGCTCTCAAGACCAGGGTAGCATCGTAGGGCTGGGTCTTTGACCCCCTCACTGCTGATTTAAGCCCTAGTCAAGGGGTCTCAGAATCAGCAGTTCCTCAGAATGTACCTGCGACAGAGCGTGTTCTTAGGAGCGCCTGCTTCATCACGTGCAATAGCATGCCCTCTATCCAGAGCCACCTGTGGGCGTGCTCTCGAGTGGACATGTGTTTCTGTAAGTCCCAGCCTGCGTACTCCTGCCACATGGCAAAAACAACTGATGCCATTGATGGGCTGACACGGGGCCAGCAATTCTATGATGAGTACTTCTGAGGAAGAAATTATCTTTTAGAATTCTTTGTCAAATTTCCTATGTGTATATAATGCATTTTGATCATTTTACCTCCCGAGTGTTCCACTGTCATCCCCCTGCCTCCGCTAAACCTTGTTTTCTTCCTAACAAGTTTTCTATGTGCTTTCACATCTTTTTTGGTTTTATTTCATTTTGTTTGTGACCCACTGAGTTAAATCGAGGTTGCCTGCATAATCGTTTGTGGGTGGTGTTTACTGGAGCATGGGCAGCTCAATCCGCCTGCCCCAGCGAACATTAACTGCCAATAGCTTATCAGGGCGTGTGTGTATGGAGGGGAGGCTCTAGTTTTTAATGGCCATTTCTAATTTTTTGAAAAGCCTCCATGTTGGTGTCTACAGTGGCTGCCCCAGTTCACACTCCCACCAGCAGTGGATAAGGCTCCTCCTTCCCCCAGGTCCTCTCCAGAATTATTGTCATTTGTTCCCTTGATGCTGGCCAGTGTGACCTGCATGAAATGGGATCTCCAAGTCATTTGCATGTGCATTTCCCTGGTGGTTAAGGATGCTGAACACCTTTAAAGAGATCTATCAGCCATTTGTGTTCTTCCTTTGGAAACTTGTTTGTTCAACAGTTTTTATACTCATTTATTGATTAGCAAGTTTGTTTTCATGGTGTTCAATTTTTTGTAGCTCCTTATATGCTCTAGATATTAATCATCCATCTGAGATGTAGCTGGCAAGGATTCTCTCCCAACCTATAGGCTTTTGTGTCCGCTCTGCGATGTGTTTCCTTCACTGTGCGCAAGCTTTTTAAATTTGTGTCAGCACATTTATCTGTTGTGGGTCATTTTCTTGGGGTTCTCTTCAGAAACTCTTAACTGTACCTATGTGTTTCCCCAGCAGGTGTCATTAGAGGCTTTTGTTGTTTGGTTTTGTTTTATTTTTTGAGACAGGGTTTCTCTTTAGCTCCTGGCTGTCCTGGGACTCTCTCTGTCTGTAGGTCAGAACAGCCTTGAACTCACAGAGATCCGCCCTGGCTCTGCCTCTCCAGTGCTGGGATTAAAGGCGTGCACCACCACCACTCTGCCACTTTTTTTTCTAACACATGTTTCTGCTGCTTTTGTCAAACATTAGGGCTGCCATCATTGCATGGTTTATCGCTGGGTCCTGTGTTGCCTCCCATTGTTCGGCACATCTGTTATTTTTTTGTCTCGTTGTTACGCTTTGTCACTGTGGCTCTATAGTTTACTCCGAGGTCAGTTGTTTTAACCACACTCTCCCCATAAAACAGTTTATGCATCATGTTGAGTGAGTGGAGAAGTATATCATTTTTTTCTCTTAATATTTTTTTCTAATATCCTTAGGTTTTCATGGCTTAATCTATGACAATAAAACTGAATCCATGAGGACCATAAACCTCCTTCAGCGAATGAATATTTACCAAGAAGTTTTTCTCAGTGTTTTATATAGAGTTCTCCCCATACAGGTATGTAGCATTGTCTTCATTTCAATATGTCCTTCCCTGCCACCACTCAGGATAGACGTCTGATTTCAGCTGGTTTGGTAGAGGATCAGCACTGCGGGCTCCGAGAGCTTTGCTTTGTTTTCATTGATTTTTTTAATCCTGTGAAATACTATTATTTTATTTTTACAAGTAGATTCCTCCTGGCTTGTGTCGTAATATGTGTACAGTCTAGAAGCTTCAGACATAGTTTCATTTGAAAATTTGTAACCATTCTTGACTAACCTGCTTTTCTAAGACTTAACTTTATTTTAGCAGAGGGGTTTCAAGACAGGGTTTCTCTGTATAACCTTGGTTATCCTGGAACTCACTCTATAGATCAGACTGACCTCAAACTCAGAGAGATCCACCTGCCTCTGCCTTCCTAGTGCTGGGATAAAAATATGTGCCACCACCACCCTGCTCTGTGACTTATCTTTATGATTAAAAAAATACATAAAATTATCAGATCACAATGACCATTTCTCACTTGCATGAGGCAGAATTAGACAAAGTTAGGCGTTGGTTTGTCTAGAGGCCTCCCTTGCTTCTTCTCTTGCTAGTTTGAAGAAAGCTCGCTGCTCTCTGGCAGGTGGAAAGTGGTGGCGACCCTACTGCTAGGGCCCGCTGCAAGCTTTTCAGTGTTCCCTTCCTATAGACGCACTTTTGCGAGGATTTCTGTTATTTTGGATTTGTTTGAAGGTGTAGGGTTTTGTACATGTGAGTACAGGTCTATACAGAGACCGGAGGCTTTAGAATCTCCAGGGATTGGAGTTAAAGGCGGCTGTGAGCTGCCCCGCATGGGTGCTGGGAACTGAACTTCAGTCCTCTGCAAGAGTGATGTGCATGCACTCTTAATCACTGAACCAGCTCTCTAGGTCCCTCTATGAACATATTTTTAAAATGCCAGTAAGGAGGGCTAGGACATCTATGATAAACTTTCGTGGTTTGTGGAATGAACCAAGGACCTGGCACTCCTAGGTGTGGCGTTGAAGTGAGAATGGCCCCCATAAGCTCATGTATTTGAATGCTTGAGCCTCAGTTTGTGGAACTGTTTGGAAAGGATTAGGAGGTGTGGCCTTGTTGGAGTGGGTGTGTGTTGGAGGAGATGGAAGGGGCGTTTAAAGCCAGTACCATTCCTAGTTAGCTCTCTCTCCACCTCCTGCTTTTGGATCAATATGTAAGCTCTCAGGTACTGTTCCAGCCTGACTACCTGCTGCCATGCTCCCACTGTGATGGTCATGGACTCACCCTCTGAAACTGCATCCACTAAACTCTTTCTTCTGTAGGTTACCATGGTTCTCTTCACAGCAAGAGAACAGTAACTAAGACATTAGGCAAATAGGCTACCACTGAGCTGCATCCCCAGCCCTGATGAGCAGTTTTTATTGTTGCCTTTTGCAGAAATATCTCGAACCTGTTTATTTTTATATCTACACTCTTTTTGGGCTCCAAGCAGTCTACGTCACAGCCCTTTATATAACCAGCTGGCTCCTTAGTGGCACCTGGCTGTCAGGACTGTTGGCTGCTCTCTGGTATGTCACCAACAGGTGAGTTGAGTCAGTTTGCTCTTCGTCTCCTCCTGGTTTTGGGTGGGAAGGAAGTGACAGTTTTCTTATGCAAAGGACCACTGCAAATAGTGTGGTTGGTGAGCCAAAGCACACTGTGCTGCTTGAGAGGGTTCTTGTTTAGCAAGACAGAAAGCCTTATTCCAGAGTTTTCCCTCTGAAAAATACCGCACCGCAGCCTCATCGGTGACTATCCCACTGTCGTTACCTGCTCGCTCCGTGGTCGTGTTTCTTTAGCCACACACCTCATCTCTGCACAGTTAAGTGATGGCAGAGGTGTATGAGAGAGTATGGGGTATGTGTACGAGTGCATGCGTGTATGTGAGTATGTGAGTGTGTGTGAGTATATATCAGTGTGTGTATGTGTCAGTGTGTGTGTGTGTGTGTGTGTGTGAGAGTGTGAGAGAATGTGTGTGTGTATGAATGCGTGTATGTGAGTATATATCAATGTGTGAGTGTGTGTGTGTCAGTGTGTGTGTGTGTGTGTGTGTGTGTGTGAGAGAGAGAGAGAGAGAGAGAGAATGTGTGTGACTGCTCGATTGTTTCCTGGCCACCCATCCACAAATAATCACACAGAAACAATATTAAATACAACACTGTTTGGCCAATAGTTTATGCATTTTTAGCTAGCTGTTACATCTCAAATTAACTCGTTTCTAGTAATCTGTGAATCACCATGAGGCTGTGGTTTACCAGTAAGGTTTTGGCTGGTGGCTGACATCTTTTTCCTTCAGCCAAAACCTTACCGGTAAACCACAGCATCTTCTTGACTCCGCCTACTTTCTCTCTATATCTCTGTTCAGATGTGTCCCCCTGGCTTTGCTCTGCTTAGCCATAGGCCAAAACAGCTTCTTTAATACCAGTGGTAATAAAACATATTCACAGCATACAGAGGGGAATCCCACATCATGTGAGTGTGTATGTGGAAGTATAAGAATGTGACTGCGAGTGTATGAGTGTATGTGAGAGTGTACGTGTGAATGTGTATGAGTGTATGTACATATGAGTGTGAGTGTATGTTTGTGTGTACGAGTATATAAGTATCTATATGTGAGAGTGCATAAATGTGTCTGTGCGTGTGTGTAGGTGTGTGAGAGTGTGTATGAATATATGTGTGTGAGAGTGTGTGAGTATGTATATGAGAGAGATAGAGAGAGTTAAATCCATGGCATTGTGTATGCCCTGAAGGAATTTTACTACTAAACTATGACCCAAACTCCCTTTGTAATTTTTAAATTTTGTGACATGGTCTCACTATGTTGCCAGGATGTCTTTGAACTCACTCCGTGACTCAAGCAGGGTGAGTTCAGGTGCCTCTGCTTTCCTAGCTGCTGCAGTAAGTGGCTTCCCCAGCACACCTGCCTTACTTGTCCATTATAGTAGGATTTGCAGTAAAATATACAGTGCTGTGTATATGCAATTCTTTTATTATTTGTTATTATTGACATATTTTCATATTAATTTGTAAATGTGGGAGCCTTATGAAATAGCAATATAAAAACATATCCAAGAGTATTGGCTGGGCATGGTGGCTTATGCTTTGTATTCCTAGAACTCAGGAGTCTGAGGCAGGAGGATTACCACAAGTATGAGAGTAGCCTTAACTATATAGCAAGTAACTGACCAATCTGTGCTACATAATGAGACCCTGGTCTTGAAAAAAGACTTATTAGGTTGTTCCCCAACTTAAAGTAGCAGCAACAATAATTAGTAAGGCTGCTAAAGTTTTAGCATGAATTTTAATATAGCTTTTCTTCTTAATCTTATGAAACTTGTGTTTTAGATTTAGTCATATTTTATGTATTTAAGTGTTGGCCTGCATGTGTGTATATGCACCATGTGTGTGCCTGTTACTGTGAAGGCTGTTAAGAGGGCACCCAGTCCTCTGAAACTAGAGTCAGAGACTGTGATGAGCTGCCTTGTGGATGCTGTAGTAACCTAAAGCTGGGCTCTCTACGAGAACAGCCAGTGCTCTTAACCTTTGAACCATCTCTCCAGACTTCCCAAATTTATTTTTTATTATAAGTCTAGTGAATGCCTATGATATGCTCAACACTTTACAAAATCTATTCTTTTAACAGTGCTATAAGGGGCTGGGTTTAGTAGTATACCAAAAATAGAGACAGGCAGATCTCTGTGAGTTCAAGGCCAGCCTGGTCTACCTAGAGAGACCCTGTCTCAAAAAAAAAAAAAAAAAAAAGAAAGAAACTCAACAACAGCAAAATCCAAAAAGGCAGAGGACACAGGGATACAGGTTTGGTTCTCAGCACCCACGTGGCAGCTCACAGCCACCTGTTACTCCAGTTCTGGGAAATCTGATGCCCTCTTTTAGCCACTGCTGGCAAAACACTCATATACATAAAAATCAATCTTTAAAAGAAAAAAACAAAGAAAAGAAAATTTGCTTCAGCATCTAGAGAAGAGTAGGAAGGGGTGTTTGGCCGGGGCCTCAGTGTCCTCGGTACCCTCACTAACAAGGGCTTGAGCTCCGAGGAGGACAAGGGATTTCATGTCAGCAGGGTAATAGTGATGAAGATGGTGATGACGGTTGCCATTGAGAGCCAGAATCTGTGTCCCTGAACAAAATATGCCCTATAGCTAACAGGGAATGTCTTGAAGAAATGCTCCCAAGAGCTACTATTCTGGTTGTCTGTGTTCTCTTCCTACAGAACAGATACCACGAGGGTTGAGTTTACCATCCCGCTGAGGGAGAACTGGGCTCTGCCTTTCTTTGCAATTCAGATTGCAGCAATTACCTACTTCCTGAGACCAAACTTACAGCCTCTTTCTGAGGTAAGTTTCTAAAACACTTTAATTACTTGTGTGTGTATGTGTGCATGAATGTGTATGAGTGAGTGTGTGTGTGTAGGTGTGCGTGTCTCTGGGTGTGTGAGTTGCCACAACACTCATGTGGAGGTCAGAGGAAAACTTGGGGGAATCGTTTCTCCTCCTACCAGTTTGCAAAATCGAGGGAGTAAACCAGGGTTCTCAGTGTCTCTACCCACTCAAGTATTTTGCCAGTCCAAAGTTTCTAGACTACTCTTTAACCCCCAATTTTGTCTAACCCCAGGGAGAGCTCTCATTCCATGACCAGATTTATTATTTTTAAATTATGCATGCAGGCATGTGTTGTGTGGGTACAGTCGCTTGGGTTCTGGTGCCTGGGAGGGCAGAGAAGGGCATCGACCTCCTCAAGCTGGAGTTATGGGCAGTTGTGAGCAGCTCCGAGTGGGTGTCAGCAACCAGATGTAGGTCTTCTGTCACAACAGCAAGTTGACTGCCGAGCCACCTCTTCGCTTCCAGGTTGAACTCTCTTCTCTTCCCCTGCAAAGAAAATGTTTTCAAGTGAAAAACGTCCTCTTTACAGTCTGCCCTCAAGTAGTTGCAGGAAGCCCACGCACAGCTCTGTGGAGCTGTCAGAATTCTAAGTCGCTGCTCTTGAGATGTGGATGGGTGTATATCGGCCTCTAGATCAGTGTGGAGTGCACATGCCATATGTGAATATTTATATGAGAATGTCACTTCGGGATATTTGGAGCTTAAATAACAAACGCAACGGTTTTCAAAGCAGCAGTGTATGCTTTCTCTACTTTTATTTGGTTTATAGGGACACAGGCTACTCTGAAAGCTTAACTGCGAGATTTTTTTATGACTGCAGACGTGTAAATTACCCAAAGGTTTCTCTTTTTTTTCCCCCGCAGAGGCTGACACGTCTTGCCATTTTCATATCGACTTTCCTCTTTAGCCTGACATGGCAATTCAATCAGTTCATGATGCTGCTGCAGGCACTAGTGCTGTTCATCCTGGACTCCCTGGACATGCTGCCAGCCGTGAAGGTGGGCACTCTGCCTTCGTCTTCAAGCTAAGTAGTGCCTCTAGACAACCGGAGGGATAGCTCGATGGTTTAGAGCGCATACTGCTCTTACAAACGACCTGGGTTCAACTCCCCACAATCACATAGCAGCTCATATGGAGTAAATTCAACTCCAGGAGATCCAGTGCCCTCTTCTGGCCCCCTTGGGTACTGCATGCATGTGGAGCACATAAACTCATACAGGCAAATAATATAAAGAAATGAATCCTTTGACAGAACATCTATTTGAGGTACAGGTGTCTCAGTCAGTTGCCATTTGTAAACATGGATTACAATTTAAAATACAGTGTAGCTCTTAAATTTTCTTAATATAGAGTACCTTTTTTTAATACAAAAATCAATTGGGCATATAATTCTTTTGGAAGTGTTTTGTTTTTATTTTTTTTAAAAAAAGGATTTATTTTTACGTTACATATATGAGTGTTTTGCTTGCATGTATATATGTGTACCACATGCATGCCTGGTACCTGCAGAGGCCAGAAGGGGCTCCAGATCCCTTATTAGTGAAGTTATGAATGGTTATATGCTGACAGATGGGTACTAAGAACCAAACCTGAGTCCTCTATAAGAGCAGCAAGTGATCGTAACTGCTGAGCCATCTGACAAGACCTTCCTCTGTAAGCCAGGCCGGCTTGCAACCTCCACAGTCCTGTGGCCTCAGCCTTCTAAGTGCTGAGGTCACAGATACGAGCCACCATTCCAGACCAAACAATTATTTTCTTCCATAATATCTTATAGGCTTTTCATAGTCACATTCTCCCGATACATAGAATTTTGCTCTTAGTGACTGGTCAAACACTACATGTAAAAGAAACAAAGCCATATCTGCCTCCTAGTGTGTGCTGTCACCGGGGCTTTAAGGTTTCAAGTACTCAAGCAAGGCCCAGTGTCACTCTCTTTTCCTGCTGCCTGCTGGTCTAGATACAGAATTCTTGGCTACCTCTCCAGCACCATGGCTGCCTGAATGCCGCCATGTCCCACCAAGACAATAGTGGACTAAACCCCTGAACTGTAAGCCAGCCCCAATTAAATGTTTTCCTTATAAGAGTTGTCATGGTCATGGTGTCTGCTCACACAATAGAACACTGACTATGGCGATTAGAAACTTCGAGACCAGAAGGACAATGTGACGAGTCACCTGTGTTTCCTTTCTCCTTCACAGATCCCAGAGTAGTCCCTTGAAAAATCAGAAACCCAAAAATAGCTGTAGATTCAGACAGAAAAGCACAAGAAAAACCCTTTCTGTAGCAGAGGACCAGAAAGGAGAAAACTTAGCAAGACAGAAAACTGATAGCCCATGACGGCCAACCCCTTGCAAACACATGCAGCTCCAGTCCCAGCCCTGCCAGCCGCTGATCGTGGGAGCACCTGGACTGCCGCCTCATCCAGCGCTGCTGGAGCACATCTGCTTCATGTCAGGGTAGGGTCAGAAAGTCTGGAGTTTTCACCACCTCCCACAAGCCACATGGGGAGTCGAACTTCAGCCCCCACTTAGCCTGGCGATATCCTTTCCCTCCCTGCCAGGATGGTCTCAGAGGAAGCCAGCTTTGCCTTCCAAGGTCAGAACACTAAGAAACTTCACAGTCAGGAAAATACCTGGTACCCAGCGCTCAGCCCTAAGTGGGGCCCTGTCTCAGTCCCCTTTTCCTAAGAGGGGGACAGAAAGAATGTGAGCGCCGGAGGATGGGCAGGAGGGCTGTGAAATGCTATCTTTGGGACATGACATGGCCTCTGTGCACTGCGAACTCACCACAGCTGTGGCCCCTGCACTAGATGAATCAGTACCCCAGCAGGCAGCGTGCATTGCACTCAGTGGAGAGGACTGAAGGGGAAGGGAGGCATGTTAAGAGTGCCTGGGATGGGGCTGGAGAGATGGCTCAGCTCTTAAAGGCTAGGCTCACAACTAAAAATATTAGAGTGCCTGGGGTGGGTGGGAGGGAGGAGCTGGGTGCATACGGTCAAGCTCATACACATAAACTTTTAAAAAATATGTAACAGCAGATACACCCACATGAGGTAGCTGTGTCATCATGGCCTGTGGTGAAACAGTGTGATCTTAGTGACTATCCTCTCTGTGGGGACAGAACAAGTTAAGGATAAAAGGTTATTTTTGTCTCATGGCTGCAGAGATTTCCATCTATCTTGGTGAAGACATGGTGATGGGATGGGTTGGTTCTCTCTGTGGTGTCCAGAGGCCAAGGCAGCATTAATTAGAACCAGCAGGCAGGAAGCAGAAGCAAGGATCAGAACCAGAGCTATACATAGCTATGAAGGCCTGGTGCCCATGACCACCTTCCACTGATGGGCCACATCTCCCAAAGACTCAGCAGCTGTGGTTGCCTGCACAAGATTAAACCAGCTGAAATCCTGGCATTTAGCCCCCCACCCCCACCCCGCCAAGTAGCTGCTTTACTGAGGATGTCGTCCTGGTAGATCTCGCATGCTGTGATGGGTGTCTCACATCCATACACCCACGGGCAGTACTAACTGACTTAGTGGGTTGTCAAAAAGGGAAAAAAATCAAAAAGACCAAAATTTGGGAGGGAACATATTGGGGGACATAGGATAGAAAAGGGCTAGATAAGATCATACTCACTGTATACATGTATGTAATTCTCTCCCCCAAAAGTTTTAAGGCCCTGCAAGTTGAGGAACAAGCCTTCAAAACATAAGTCTATGGGGGTACATTTCAGAATCAGATCGTCACAGTTATGCAGTGCTTTGAAGTTTAAATTTTCACAAAATAGTCATTGATGTGAGAAAATTGCACATAGCGTGGAGTATGTTGTTTGTTTGAAATGGGAGGTGCCAGTCTGACCCTGCATTGCCTGTTGGTAACGGTGTCTGGCAACTCTTGGCCCTGCCATCCTACCAATTACAATTCTGTTTTTGTTTTCCTGTATATAGTAAGATACATTATACTCCTAAAAACCCCTAGCATCCTCTGCCCTGCTCTCCTAGTGACACCAGGCAAAGGCAGGCCCTGCAGGCCTCCCTTCTCCGTGCTTGAAGCAGATTGGTTTCCTTTGAGGTCAAAAGCATGAACCATTAGGGAAGTTGGGTCTGATGAACAAAACTGTTATTTTCTGTAGATCTGTGTAAGTATGGAATTGAAAACGCTTAACTTGCTTTGAAAAAGATTTACTTACTTTTCCTAGAATGTGTATGAGTGTTTGCCTGTGTGTGTGTGTCATGACAGCACATGCATGCAGTGCCCACAGAGGCCGGAAGAGGGTGTTGGATCCCCTAGAGCTGGAATTACAAGCAGTTGTGAGCCATCATGTGGGTTTTCAGACTTACCCTGGGGATGAATGCAAACTAAATGAAGTCATGCATGACTCAGGCTTGAAGTGGATGGTCTGGAAAGCAATGGGAGGAGATGAAGTCCCGACTGTTGGTTGTAGATACTAATTATAAAAAGAATTGGAAAGAAAATTGAAAATTACAAGTCACATTTTCATTTCCCCCTTTGTTGGTTTCCCTTTTCATTAATGTCACAAAATTAAAATATCCTATTATTGGGCTGGAGAGATGCTCAGTGGTTAAAGAGCACTCAGCATGCCCATCAAGTGGCTCTCAACCATGTGTAACTCCAGCTCCAGGGGATCTGGTACCCTCTCCAGGCCTCTGTAGGCGCTGCACACACATGCTCAAACTCATATGGAGGTGCGCGCACGCGCCGCGCACGCACACACACACACACACACACACACACACACACATAATTAAATAGAAATCTTTAAAACATTTTCTTTCAGTAAAAATGAAAAACAAATGGAATTTATACAATGTTGCATTCCTTTGTAGATGGGTTTCTTGGAGCTAAGTGTGTGTTCTGCATTGCTGGTAACCTGAAATGTGGCCACTGTGCCACCGTGTCTTGGTCTCCTGATGAAATCTCCATTGTGTTGTCTTTTTTGCAGGCCACCTGGCTGTACAGCATACAGATAAGCTGCTTGCTCCTCGTCTGCACACTTCAGTTTTTTAACTCCATGATTCTGGGATCATTGCTCATCAGTTTTAACCTTTCAGTATTAATTGTAAGAAAACTTCAGGTAGGACTTTTTAATTTTTATAGACTATTATAAAATATTTTAATCTTTAGTTCTGTAACTGTGTTTTGTAAATATGCACATAAGTGCAATTTCTAGGAAAGACAGAAGAGGGCACCAGATCCCCGGGACCTTGAGTTATATGCTCTTGTGAGCTACTTAAACTGAGTGCTGGGAGCCAAACTGAGGTCCTCTGCAAAAGCAGAACACAATCTTAACTGCTGAACCATCTCTCCAGCCCTGTAAGATCTATTTTTGATTGTGTGGCTCACTGAACCTTATTCTCATCCCGAATTCAGTAACGACCCAATTCCCAGTAAAGAGCTCCATCAGGGTTACCTTTGCTTTTTCCTTTTGAAATGCATGCTGGGAAACATTTGTTTTAAGCTCTTTCAGGTCCATGTGTCATTCTTTGCTTTTAGCAGTGATTGTTTCTTACGCAATTGAAGCCTTAATTCCTGTACTAGCCAGGGTTGTTTATTTGAATTGCATTATTATATGTCATAGATGGAAAACTGCAATACAAGATAAAAAAAAATCGTCTGTGTATTCAGTAGTGCCAGGGTGTCCATCGCGTCTTCCAGGTCTGGACCTCTTGCTGTTTGACACCCTTCCCTGTCTTTACATAGCCTGTTAATGACATTGAAGTGAATTAAAATGCACTGTTTTCACAATTCAGAGAATCCAGATAACTGCTTACAAAGGCGTGGGGCATCTCATAAGCTATTCCAAAATCATATAAAGTTCTTTTAGATGTTTAATCCTTTGAGAATTTTATACATTGTATATTTTCATCATATCTACTCCCACTCTTGACCCTTCAGTCTATCCCCAGAGTCCCCTTTCCAACTTTGTGTCTTCTTCCTCATTTATAAAATTACCCTCAGAACGCAGTTAGTTCTGAGCTATGCAAATGGCTGTGGGGACACCCACTGCAGCATGGGCAACCTACCGGAAGCCATATCCTCAAATAAATGACTCTCCCTCTCCTAGCAGCCACCAGCTGCTGATAGCTAGGGGTGGGCCCCATCAGCCCCTCCCCATTCATGCTGGAATCTGACTTGATCTGTCTAGGTCTTTTGAAGGGAGCCACACCTGCTGTGAGCTCACGAGTACAATCACCACGTCCTGAAGACGGCATCTCAGAGCTTTTCTCTCCATCCTCCAACTCTTGCGTTCTTTCCACCCACTGTGTCCTGTGGTTCCCTGAGCCTTGGGGTGGGGGTGCGATAAAGGTGTCTCATTTAAGGCTAAACACTCATGGTTAATAATAATTCTCTATACTGCGGTCAGTTATGAGTCTCCGCATTAACCACCAGCCACTTAGGGGTAGGGGGGAAGTAAGCTTCTCTAACTAAGAGAATGACAGATCTGTAGATAAAGACATAAATATTTAGAAGACAGTTCAACAGCATGGCCGCTCAACAAACAACCATAGTTCCCCAGGACTAATGACCTCCCCAGGCATGTGCTTTTGATTAAGTTTATAGAACCAGGCATGAATTCTCTTCTGGCGCATAGACCTCATCCAATCAGAAAGCAGTTGGTTGCTCCCATAATGGTCATGCCACTGTCATACCAGTGAGCGCTCTTCACCTGGCTGGCCAATATTTTAGCCTTTAGGGTCAGTGTTAGATAAGACCATTGATGTCTTCTCTACCTCTAACCCCCACCCTGCCCAGCATCCTTCATAGTGCCTTCCTGCACTGTGAGAACTCACCTGCTGAGAGGGAGTTCCCCAGTCAGTTCCAGTGTGGTTTCCCTACAACCCATCTTCCCCAGTGGGCAGCCAAGAATTTGTGTTGTCTTTTTTTTTTTTTTTTTTTTTTTTGGTAATTCCAGTGTGCATCTTTTTTTTTATTGTTTTTATTGAGCTATATATTTTTCTCCACTCCCCTTCCTTCCTCTCCCCTCCCTTTCTACCCTCTCCCATGGTCCCCATCCTCCCAATTTACTCAGGAGATCTTGTCTTGAATTTGTGTTGTCTTAGGGTCTGCTGGGGCCTTCCTGTTCAGTAACTCATAGGGAGGTTTCCCAAGTGTTCACACCAAGGTTTTCATTTAATAACCTGTGTCTTCTTGTGCACCCATACAGGTGACCTCTGTTCAAACTCCTTCTTTATTTAATTGCATTTGTAAATTACCTTACAGACTAGTTGGTTCTCACGAGTCTTTTTCCGTACATCCTTGGTGTCATCTCACCAGCTCCCCACACCTTTCTCCCCTCACCCCTGTTTGACTTTAACCACCAATAGTTCCCGTTTTTCATATCACATGTAAAATTACTAAAACAAAGAAAAAGAGACCCCATGAAGTAGGTTTTGTTTTTCACTTATGTGTGTGCTGCATGAGCCAACATTTTAAATCTTCAAGCAGTCTCAAGTGATTATGAAGTTGTAGTTGACATTAAAATTTATTTAAATGTTTCTTAAAAATTAAAACACAATTCTTTTAATTTCTAGAAAAACCTAAAAACTGGAACCTTCCTGACTCGGATTGGGAAACTCTTACTGCATTTACTTCTAGTTTTCTGCTTGACACTTTTTCTCAACAACATTATTAAGGTAAGTTAATAAGTGAGATTTAATCCATCTGAAATGTATTTATGGTATTGGAGATAAGCTTTGAGCTTTTAATTAGAAATAGTTCTTTCTATAAAGCATACTTGAATCACTGATGAAAGGTTTCCGTACCCGGATATTGGGTCTCTCTGCCGACACAGTAATTATAATCAAGCTGAATTAAAAGACCAGGTTTATTGGTAAAACGTCCCCAGGTGATTTTCCCAACCCCCCAGAGTTGAAGTAAGGAGAGGAGACCAGGGAAAACCATGTGGCCGGGCTCCAGGCGGCAGTTTAAACACCCTGTAGGTGTTGTCTTCAGTAGCTCTGGGGGAGGAGCTGCCACTTGGCGTGTTTTCCGGAAGGGGGCACCGAGATGCAGCTTCCACCTGAACAACCGAGTCGTGGTTGACCTGGCAAGGGCCACGCTTGGTTTTGGTGGTTTCAATTATTCACTTATCTTCCCTTTCACAACACATCTGCCGTAGTCGCTCCTCTGTTGCTATGAGAAAGCACCATGGCACTATTGATTGGCCCTCACTGAATGTTTCAGCAGAGACCTACAATGGCAAATTAGAAAAAAACAGTCTGTGAAACTCCTTGCACATACGGGACCCACAGGAAGCATTTCCCTTGCTCCAGGCAGTTGTATTTGCCACTGAAAAGCCCAAATCACATTTTTGCCTCATTGTTAATGAATGTATTTTGTTTTCTAATTGCGGTTCTGACTTCACCTTATTTTTTCCCTGCCTTTCTTTATCTGATACTATTTCTCCCATTTTTGTCTTTAGGATTTTATTTTTGTTGTTTTTAATGATACATATGTGGGGGAAGAGGTTGTGCATGTGATTGCAGTGTCCATGGAGGCTAGAAGAGGGCATCAGATCCCTGAAGCTGGGGTTATGCACAGTTCTGATTTGCTCTACTGGGTGCTTAGGAGCCCCACTCAGGTCCTCTGCAAGAGCAGCACAGGTCTTAACCACTTGAGCCACCTCTCCAGCCCCCCCTGTTTATATTATGTGGATTTTTTAATAATCCATATATAAAAATTAAAATTGTATGAATTAAAATTATAGTCACTAATGTTGAACACTGAAATTGGGGCATCTACACCTTAAGGTCACTTCTACCCAGAGTTATCTGTGAATGACTGAGTCCTGTGTTATTTTTGTCTTCAGAACCAAAATCTGAAAGCCGCATGGGCTGTATACCTGCTTGAGATTTCAGACCATTTTGTTGATTTTTCTGATATAAAACCAAAAAGGTCACCTTTCTTTTATCTACTTCGTATGTTGAGTTCATGCAGACGTTAGGAGAGAGAAGATGAGGCCGAGGCGAGAGTTTGGGAACTGACCGTTGACTGGCCTCACGTGTCCCTCCTGCACTGTTTGCATCACAGGCTGGCGGGGAGACACTAATAGCTCATTTTCTTTTCTCTCTTCCTATTAGAAAATTCTTAACCTGAAGTCAGACGAACACATCTTTAAATTTCTGAAGGCCAAATTTGGCTTTGGAGCCACGAGGTATGACTGGCGTGAGACTCTGCCTGATGTTTCATCCTGAAGCCCCAAAGCCTTCAGCCCTTCCTGCGGTCCTCTTGCCTTTGGGTGTGACCGCTCGCCCTCCTTCCTCCTCCAGGGATTTTGATGCAAATCTCTATCTGTGTGAAGAAGCCTTCGGCCTCCTGCCTCTCAACACATTCCAAAGGCTCTCGGAGACTCTTCTCTTCTACGCGTACATGTTCGTCCTGTTTGTCACAGTGGTCACAGCCTCGGTGGTTGCCTTTCGCAACCTCAGGTAGGACTTTTTAACACTCTTGCCCTAATGAGGTTGTTCCAATGGGAGCTGGGGAGGGAGGGAGGATGAGAGCACAAACGGTAAACCCAGAACAGAAGAGCGCTGTTCATCTTACAAGGGAAGGCAGCATTTAGGGCTGCGTTCCTGGCTGGTTGGCATGCTTGGAAGCGCCCATCTTGGGCGAGTTGGGTGACCTGTCGGTACTTCTGTCTCCTTTCCTGTAGAACAAGAAGAGACTTGGTGCAGCTGCTGTGTAACTGAAAAAAAAAACACACTAGGTACAGAAAAAGTGTCTCGTACCAAGACCCTTTGTGGGCATTAGCGACCACTAGCTGCTGTTGCTGTTGTTGGCTCACAGTGACTTTCTTCTTTCTTCTTCTAGTTTAGGCACATGCAACCCTAGTCCTGCTACCAATGAGAGTTATAATGTGGCACAATACAAAATAGTGAAATGACTGGAAGTGGGGGGGTGTTTTAGTTTTTTGTGTGGTGTGTGTGTGTGTGTGTGTGTGTGAGAGAGAGAGAGAGAGAGAGAGATTTTTTGGTAACTTTGTTATGTTGGTTCAAGTAAGAACTTTATACATGGTGACAAAGACCTGTAAGCCGAGGCAGGAGGATTTTAGGTTTAAGGCCACCCTACACACTAAAATGAGTTCAGGGACAATGTGAGCGACTTAGACCCTATTTCAAAATAACAAGGGAAAATAAGGGCCAGACATGTGGCCCAGTGGCCTGTCACTTATCTTGCATGCCTGAGACCCTGGTTTTGATTTCTGGTACCAGTGTTCACATGGTGACTCACCTCCCCAATCCCAAAGGATCCATTTCCCTCTTCTGGACTCCAAGGGCATCAGGCACACACATGGTGCACACACATGCATGCAGACAAAACACCCATACACATAAAACAAAAACAAAAACAAATAAACAAAAAGGAACAAAAACAATTCCTACTGCTGGACCTGGTGGTGCCCCCCTATAATCCCAGCACTTGGGAAACAGAAGCAGGAGAATTAAGGAGTTCAAATCCAGCCAGAGCTACATAGTGAGACCCTGTTCAAAAATAAATAAGGAAGGAAAATAAATGAATAACTAAGTACACAGTTAAATAACATTAAGAGTTAGTGTTCTTTCTGCTGTGTGTTAAGTTCCATTCACACTCTCTAACTGTGCACCTAGAGCATCCTTTTAATAATGTTAACATTCATTTATTGGTTATAGATAATGAGGCATTGGTAGGTGAAATGAGCCTTGGTCCATTAATTGAATTCAAAGTTTATAGGTTCATAATTTGTTGTTGTTTGTTTGTTTGTTTTTGAGACAGCGTTTCTCTGTGTGGCCCTGACCGTCCTGGAACTCGCTCTGTAGATCAGGCTGGCCTCAGATTCAGAGCTCTCCGTATGCTGGGGTTAAAGGCATCCGGCTTTACTGTCATTCGTTTGCTGTTTCTCCAGTGATTCCGCAAGTCCGCAGTCTATGGGTCAGACAAGAAAGTGTGCGGTTGACCTGAAGCCAGAAGCCGCTTACAACTTAATCCACACCATTCTGTTTGGAGTCTTGGCGCTGAGTACAATGAGGTATTTCCATCTCGCCGATGTCTTTGATTTAGCTTGACAGCTCTTTAATTGATGTCGTCCAGCAGCATGATTCAGACCCTGGCAGTCACCTTCGTGGATGACGGTGTCTGCACACATCTGCCCTTGTGTATTCTCTTCCCTCCATGAAATATCACTGCAGTGCTTGTCTTAGTTGCAAACATTCTTTCCATGGTTCACTTACATGACTGCTCCTAGGAAGTGGATGAGTAACCCTCTGGCCGATGGCTTCTGTGGAAATCAACAGGATGCTCACCCCAGCAGGCACCACTGACGGCCTTCTCTCTGCTGTTTCAGGATGAAGTACCTGTGGACCTCCCATATGTGTGTGTTCGCATCATTTGGCCTGTGCAGCTCTGAGATCTGGGAATTGCTTCTGAGGCTGGTTCATCTCTGTAACCCAAAGAGGGTTAGTGCCATCCTCTGTCCATGCAGTTGGAAGGAGCTGTAGAGTTTCTTCCGCATCAGTGTTTCAGTAGGTGCCAGGTGTTGAATAGAGTGGGTACAAAATCTGGATTGCTTTGTTTTGTTTTGTTCTTTTAGACAGGGTTTCTCTGTGTAGCCCTAACTGTCCTAGAACTCGCTCTGTAGACCAGTGGCCTCAAACTCACAGAGATCCGCCTGCCTCTGCCTCCCGATTGCTGGGATTAAAGGTGTGCGCCACCACTGCCTGGCCCTGTCAGTTATATTTTGAAGTCACTTATATTTCTACATGTCAGATGTGTTCACTATACATAGAATTTAGGAATACAATAAAAAGCACAAAAAATGAAATTAAAATTTTCAGATCGTTCTATTGACCAGAATTACAATTATTATTATAAGACATTTTCCTAAAGATAATTTTCTGGCATCTGCATGACAGAGCTGGCCAGCCCTAGCCACGAACCGCTCTGCCCTCTGCTTTCGTTGGTGGCAGGTGGAGGAAGCTACAGGAGGCTCACTCAGCTCAGTGGTTGGCAGACTGGAGACTGATTCCATTCAGTTTGTTTGGTTTTGTTGCTGTCTTTGAAAGGTGTGCGCGAACAAAGCCAGACTTGAAGGCCAAAGCGGTCCAGAGACATTTGGTCTTAACAGAGTCTTTGTCCCGCAGATCTGGGTCATGCGGTATTCGGTGCCCATCCTCACCCTGCTGTACCTGTGCTGTAAGGTAAGGCTCATCACTCCTTCTTTGTTTGTGCAGAGGGACTTGTAGCATCCATAAAGACTTCCTTGAACCTTGTTTAGTTGGCACTGGTAGGAAAAGCAGTCTCTAAACTTTTAGTTTTTAGAGGTTATGTGTTAGAGTATAAAAGCCATTCAAGCCAGGCGGTGGTGGCACACACCTTTAATCCCAGCACTCGGGAGGCAGAGGCAGGCGGATCTCTGTGAGTTCGAGGCCAGCCTGGTCTACAAGAGCTAGTTCCAGGACAGGCTCTAAAGCTACAGAGAAACCCTGTCTCGAAAAACCAAAAAAATAAATAACTAAATAATTTTTTTAAGAAAAAAGCCATTCATAAAAGAAAAAATATTAGAAAAAGCCATTCTATTCATTTCGACTCTTACTGGAAGCAGATTCTGAAAATGTTTTTAGTCCTATTTTGAAACAAATAAGGCAGAAAACAATTTGTCTATATTGAGTGAGAGGTTTTAAGATAGGAGCTGCTTTAACCTGTGCATTTCGTTAGATGCTGTCGTGAGAGCTGGACACATGGCATAAACGCTGTAAGGCTCATCTCTGGGTTGGGTGTGGTGAAACCCGACAGTAACTTCAACACTAAGAGTCTGGGGTGGAGGATCCAGCATTCAAAGCCAACCTGGGCTTCATAAGGCGACCCAAACAAAAACAACGAAAGCAAAGGTTGACCCCTCTCCGCACCTGAAGACACTTTAATGATGCAGAGAAAACTGTCACATTCTCCTTTAACTGAATTGCAAGTATTCCAAGACACCCTCAGAGACACCATCATTGATCATTCGGCCACTTGGTGATTCATCTGTTACATCTTTGAGATTTATAGGCCTTGAATTATCACCTGGGAAAATAGTGCAGAATACTTAATCCATTTGAACTCTTGCCCTTTTTGGGTTTTGGGGATTTTTTTGTTTGTTTGTTTGTTTTTGAGACAAGGTTTCTCTATAGCCCTGGCTGTTCTGGAACTTACTCTGTAGACGAGACTGGCCTTGAACTCACAGAGATCTGCTGGCCTCTGCCTCCCGAGTGCTGGGATTAAAGGAGTGTTGTAGCGCGTCGCGTCCGCCAGCAGAAGAGACAACTACAACAGGATCCTTCTCAGAACACACTTTATTGGGACACACACTTTATGAATGAGAGAGGCTAAAGGACCACAATCCCCGGCGCGGCTCGCTTATAAGCAGTGCCGAACAAAGCCCTGATGTGTCAACGCCAGATAGGCTCAAGTCCGGTATGGCGCGATCGTACGATGACCGGATTGGTCAAGTCATACGATGCCTGTCATACGATGCCTTTCATAGGAAAGCGCATGCGCGGGAGTTGTGTTTACCAAGTCAGGAAAAGTACAACAAAGGGTGCTTTGGCTCTTAAGCCAGCGTACTCGTAACATGGAGGTGCCGTGGCGCCCTACAGAGTGTGCCACCACCACTCAGCTCTCTTGCCCTTTCTTAAACCAAAACCAAATTTAAACAAAACAAACTTTTTTATTTTTCTGTGTGATTTTAAGTTAGAGCAGTGGACTGGAGGTGACTGTGGAGAGGCCCTCCCTCGTTCGGCAGAGTTGTTAAGAGAGTCCGCCTGCAGCTTGGAGCTGCTTCTATTGTAACACGAGTGTTTATAAACTGCATGTGATAGTCCATGACCTATCAGAACAGCTGCCATTGCGGGTAGAGCCCACCAGCTCCCTGAATTTTGTTCTTTTATGTAAATAAGTGAAACAAGATAAATGTTTAATAGGCTACTTGGCAGCTTCACCTTTACGTTGGGTTATGAGGGCTAAACCCCAAGTGCTCTGTTGTCAGCACTGCAGCCATTGGAACAGGACAGTTTAGGGCTCGGGACTGACTACATGTGTCTCTGTGTGTATGTATGCATATGCACATACGTGTGTGCATAAATGTTTGCCTCTCCGCATGTGTATATGTGCCTACCTGTATATGTGTGTATGGGTATGTTTGTGTGTGAGTGTGTGTGTGTAGGCTGAATTGTCCACTACTTGTTGAAATTTGATAATTTTTTTTTAAAAAAACGTTTAAGGACTTGGTGATAAGATTAAGGAGGGTTTGGAGACTAGATAAAGCATGCTCTAGAGCTTCGGTTCTTAAATATGGCCCCCAGGCAGGCAGAAGCATCAGCATCAGGGAACTAGGAAATGCAAGGTGTGGGCTCACTCCAGACCAGCTGAGTCAAGCTCATGGTCAGCCGTGAGGTGATGCCGACAGCATCAGGTTTGCGAGATGCGCTGCTGTGGCCTAGGTTCTCGGTACACTAGGACTTTCTCACAGATGACCATGTCCTGGGAGGCTGACCTGCACCAAGCTGATAGGGAAGCAAAGTGCCTGCCTTCTACATCCTTGATGCTGATAGGTCCTCCCCCTGTGACTGCCAGCCCCTGCTATACCAAGCTCCATCTGGTGGGAGCAAAGTCCCCTCATCTCCAAGAACCACTGCTTATAGGGCACCAGGGGAAGAACCCGGAAAGCCTTCGCTCCCAGCAGCAACCAGTGGTCCTGGGGTGAGGGAATTGGGATTCTAGTGAGTTTCTCCAGACTGCTGCTCAGGCCTTGAGCAGATAGCCTGATGCCTCTACTCACACTGTACAGAATCCTTTAGAGACTTTATCTCAAATCTGCCAAGTAAAGCAGGCATGGTGGCATATGACTTCAGTCACAGCATTGGGGAGAAAGAGGCAGGGGAACTCTGTTCAGTTGCCGGCTTGGTCCACAAAGCAAGTTTCAGGGCAGCCAGGGCTACATAGTGAGTAAGGCTCTGATTTTTAATAAAAGGATTGTAGCCAGAGCACATACCTTTAATCCCAGCAGAGGCAGGCTGATCTCTGTGAGTCCGAGGCCAGCCTGATCTACAGAGTGAGTTCCAGGGCAGCCAGGGCTATGCTGAGAAATCCTGTCTGAGAAAACAAAACAAAATAAAACAAATCTGCATAAAGTATAAGTATAAAAATCTGTATAAGTATAAAATTAGAGAGCAAATGAACAATATAGACATTTGGAATTTTTCCCTGACACTGAAACTGTTTCTCATCTGCACCAGCTATTAAGATATTCTGTCAGCGATATAATTATTCAGAGCCTGGCTTGAGTTTCCCTGGCAGCTATACTGTGGGTTGAGTTCTTTCCTTTGGGATAATCCCATTCAAAGGGAAAAGTGTGTGCTAGGTTCCTCAGAGCCAGAGATTAAAAGCATTTGCTCTGGTCTTGATTAGCTTATTGGATTGGTGAAATCCCAGCTAATCTATTTCATTCTGCTAAAGGGTGACATTTAGTTTTTATTTGCATATTATTTAAGCAATTTCCCTCAGGATGCACTAGATTTTAACATTCTTTCAGTATCAGCATCTTTAAGATTAGAAAAATATCCAGGGCTGGAGAGATGGCTCAGAGGTTAAGAGAACTGACTGCTGTTCTGGAGGTCCTGAGTTCAATTCCCAGCAACCACATGATGGCTCACACCCATCTATGAGATCTGGTGCCCAGAACACTATATACATAATAAATAAATTTAAAAAAAAAAGAAAAAAATATCCAATACCCATTGAATTCATAGATATACCAAAATAATTGAAGCATTTTATTACGTAAATGTTGGTATTTTGTTGACTGTCAAGTAACAGGGACAACAACACATTTATTCTCCAAAGCACTTATTAGAGCGAGTCAAGAGTTTGAGGCTAGCCTCGGCTACACAGTAAGACTGTCTCAAAACAACAAAAATAAGAATTAATAGAGGAAGTGGTGCTTGGTCCCCTATCATGTGAGAATAATTAAGACTTAGTTGATTAATGGAATAGAATTTGTTAGATAAGTGATGGGGAGGAATGCTATTTTTATATTGTGTCTGCATAACCTTAAGTGACATGAGTTGACCGATGGCATAAATAGCAAAGTCAAATACATTAGAGTCTCCTGGAGAGTCCAGTTTCCAAACATTTTTTCCCATTGTGCCAGTATTTCTATAAACATATATCAAACCATTTGCCCAGCAGCAGACCAGAGTCGTGGCAATGCAATGATCCAGGGGCTACATTTAGAAGCCGGTTCTGAAGCACGGCTCTGCTACTGCTGAGCCTGGTTGAGTCAGTCACCTCCCTAAGCCACAGTTTCCATCCTGAGAGACAAATCTGATGGTGGTGCTCCCCGGTGCCCATCTGTCCTGTGGGTCACGGTGAGGACAGGGTGGTATTCTATAATGGAAACTTGTGTGTGTGTGTGTGTGTGTGTGTGTGTGTGTGTGTGTGTGTGTGTGTGTGTGTGTGTGTGTGTGTGTGTGTGTGCGTGCGTGCGTGCGTGCGTGCGTGCGTGCGTGCGTGCGTGCGTGCGTGCGTGCGTGCGTGCGTGCGTGCGTGCGTGCGTGCGTGCAGCACCCACAGATGCTAGGAGAGGGCAGCAGATCCTCTGGAACTGGAGTTACAGTCTGCCATCAGCTACTATACGGGTGCTGAGAACTGAACCCAGACGCCCCTGCAAGAGCAGACGCCCCTGCAAGAGCAGCAAATGCTCTTAGTCACTGAGCCATCTCTCCAGGCCCAACAGTAGCCTATTTTTTTTAACAAGATAAACGTCCATATGTAAAAGCTAACAGAGCCTCTGACTCCAATTAGCTTCAGCATGAATGAGTCTGGAACTTTGAGAATGATTCAGAACGTTTTCAAAGCAGTTCTGGTTTCCAGTTGCCATTTGCATTTGGCTCTTGAGTACGTGATGCTCAGTTCCTCTTTCTCTGTTATTTCCTCTTGGTGACAGTTACAAGGGTCCATTTTTGTTTTTAATTTCAGTCCTGGCCAGGAATGATGGATGAACTTTCCGAGTTGAAAGAATTCTATGACCCGGATACAGTAGAACTGATGGACTGGATTAGGTAAGAGGAACTTTTCAGATTTAAAACTTTAGCGGCCTTTCTGAGTTTATTGTCTAGTTATAAAGAAACATCTTTTTTTCCTTTTTTAATCAAACTTTTCATTAGTCCTCTGAATTTGGAAAAACATTCTCTGAGCTGGGTGCGTTGCCACACACCTGTGACCCCAGCACTGAGGCAGAGGCAGAGGCCATGACTTGGAGGCCAGCCTAGGCCACATATTGAAACCCTGTCTCTAAACAACAGGATTCTCTACAGCTACATCCCCTGGAGGGAAGAAAATACTCTTTTGAAGTGGAAAACAGGATCAGAAAACAAACTCCCAACGTCAACAGAAGGGAGTTTGTTACCCAGGAGGCTCAGCAGTTGGGAGCAGGCTCCTTTCTTTGCAGAGAACCCAAGCTCATTTCCCAGTACCTGCACCTGGTTGGTCACAACCACCTGGATCTCTAGTTTCAGGGCCTCTGACTCCTCCCTCTGGGCTCCACAGGAAGCTGCATTCACATGCACACACCCCACATGGATATGTACACGCCCATATTTAAAAACAAAGACAGCACTTCTTGCAGACTCTGTTTAACTCACGCTGAAACCTAGCTTCTACTTTCTACTGACTTTATCTTATGCTCGTCCGAATCGGGTTCAGAGTCGCTGTTACACTGACACACATGCAAGCGTCCTTTCCTTGGAAGTTTTAAATTAGAGCTCCCTGTAGGCTTTGTCATACTCATCACACTGCCCAAGCTCTTAGTGCAGAGAACAATTTATTTTATTTTAAACATTTTCTTACCCGAGCGTAATGGTGTTTGCCTTTAATCCCAGCACTAGAGAGGTAGAAGCAGCAGATATCTGAGTTCAAGGCTAACCTGGTCTACATAAAGTGTTCCAGGTCAGCCAGGGATACATAGAGAGACCCTGTTTCAAATTTCAAAAATTAATTACTTAATTAAAAAATAAAACTCCTTTTTTTTCCTCCCTGAGACAGGGTTTCTCTGTGTCCCTGGCAGTCCTATAACACTCTGTAGAACAGGCTGGCCTTGAACTCAGACATCTGCCTGCCTGTATCTCCTGAGTGCTGGGATTAAAGACATGCACCACTACCACCCAGCAAACATTTTCCTATTTTAAAATGTTTAATTACATTTTTATGCATATGGGTGTTTTGCCTTCATGTATGTCTGGTGCCCTCAATGGTTGTAACCTGCCATGTGGGTGCTGGGAATCAAACCCAGGACCTCTGGAAGAGCAACAAGTGCTCTTAACCACTGAGCCATCTCTCTAGCCCATAGAGATTCTCAATACAAAACAGTTATCAGAATGCCCTAGCATGATATTGCTCTTTTTTTTTCTTTTTTCTCCTTTTCTTCTTTTTGCCTGAACTTGGTTGCTTTACCTCAGCCTCAAGCCTCAGAATGAAGCTATTCTGTTCAGGAACTCTGACTCTCACAAGCAGAGACACACTTCTGCACCTAAGCAGCGTGCCCATGCTCTGTAGAGCAAGCTCTCCTGCTTTAAGCAGGAGTCCCCTGTCCAGCACACCACTGAGTCGTGAAGGTGTCGTCCACTGTCTCCATCACTTAGGATTTTAGCAACAGCCTTGTGGGTACCTGCCATAGCTTGTGCTTACTGTCCACACCAGTTAGTACTGCTTCAAGTTAAAAGATGCCAAGTGCTTGGTACTTAGGTCTTCTGAGCACCATGCATGGGTTTTATAGGCTTAAGTCTAAATATCAATGTGGCTTTGGTCTCAGTATCAGACTAGATTTGACTAGACAACAGTGTAACTTTTGACATGTTTTGGGCTGCAGCACTTTGTCCTTATTTATTAATTTTAAATCATGATGGGTACTATGGGAAAAAACAATTTTTTGAGTATTGTAAATAGGAAAAGATTATTTGCACATGTAAAGAAAAGCTAATTACTCTTGTACTAACTAATCGATTAGATATTTATAACATGCACATTTGAAAGGGTTCTGGATCCCCTAAAACTAAAGTTGTAGGGCATTGTGAGCCACCCAGCACAGGTGCTGGGAATTGAGCTCAGGTCCTTTTAGCTACTGAGCCACTTCTCCAGCACTGGTTCTCTATATTTTTAAGATGATGCTTTTGAAGGTGGTCCCATAGGCAGCATCTCATGGATGGTGGCTCTCCTCTCCCTGGGCCATCCTTAGTGTCTGTACCCGTGTTCCCTGGCCTGCAGAACCTAATTATAGTCCAGACAAACAATGCAGTGGAGCCCAGGCTCCTCGGACTATCTCAGACTCAACATCTATTATTTTCAAGTTTTCCCCTCAAAAATTTATTTTAAGCAACATTTCTGACTCTGCAGAAGTATGGGTGAGAAGATATTCCTGGTATAAAGAAGGTAGCTCAGGACTGTTGCTCCTCCCTGCTGGGAACCAGCCTTGGCATCTGAGTCCCCTCAGCTAAACAGTGTCTTTGCTGGCAGACTCCTCTGACTTATTAGCTGATTGGCTTTCTTCTTCTTTCATTCTCAGCAACTAAAAGATTCATATTGTTCTAAAAATATCAGTGCCATTGTCATCTAATCTTGCCTGTTTTCCCTGAAATTTCCTCAAATCGAAACGATTTTTTTTTTGTAAAAAAAAAAATAGCTGCTTGGCATGTTTGTAAATTAAGCTTAAGTGATGATGAATGTATGCCAAAGTAGGGTCTATTTAGACACAAAATATGTTTGTTTAAGTCAACATTCAAATCAGCTGTGGTCGTCAGACTTTGATTCTCCCCGTAAGAGAGTACATTTAATACTCTTATTTTTTTAGTACTAGAGGTTGAACCTAGGGCTTCTCATGCATGTTTGGCAAGCATCATTCTACTACCGACCTCTTTTTTACTTTTTTTTTTTTTTTGAGGTAGGATCTCACAAAGTTGTCCAGGCTGACCTTGAACTCCTTCTGTAGCCTAGTCTAGACCTTGAACTTTGAGCCTCCTGCCTCAGCTTCCCCAGTAGCCAGACTTACAGGCCTGTGCTGCCATCTCCCACTTGAATGTTCATTTGGCCCTCTGTTATTTTGCCCTTCTACTTTGGCTCCCCTGTGGAGATCAGTCACATGTGTTTGCTGCCAGGAGAGAGGACTGCAGCTGGGGGCCCAGCATGGTCACTCTTGCCATCCTGACTGCTTTGTCCTTGGACACTGTCCTTTGTCAGCGCAGTCCTGACGATGTAGGCTAGAGCAAGGGAGGGCACTCGGGTTCAAGATGGCTGGCCTTAGGATGACATGCAAAAAATCCAGGCCCACATCCAGTGGTCTTCCACATGGTGTAGGAAGATTCTGTTACAGGGTGTGGAGAGGAGGCTTACCCGTCCATCTGTCACACTGCTCTACCCCTCCCCCGCCCCCCAGGCTCTGCTCTGTGGGAGCCACACACCTGCTCTGAGCTTCACTGCAGAACTGCAAGGCCCTGGAAGTCTGGGCTTCCTGCAGGTTGACCGAGGACACATTGGAAGATGCCATCGCCTTGGTGGGAGTTAGTGATTGTCCCATCTTTTAAAGGAGCCCAGTTATGGGCTTCTAGTAAGAGATAACCTTAAGAACTTCCTTCACGCTAGTACTCACGAAAGGGGCTGAAGAGGCTGGAGTCCCGTGAAAGCGCTGGCAGCCTTTAGGCTGTAAAGCTTTCACACCTGAAGTTGTGTGCTTATCGGTCCTGCATGAGCACCAGCTGTACCCCCGCAGGACACCAGAGTACACGTGTGAGCGCTAGTGGCCGGCCGTCACACTGCCCTTCATCAAAGCTTATGGGTCTCTCTGCTGGCCCTGCTGTCTGTGTGTTCTCCACGTTTTTTTTTTTTTTTTTTATTGATTGATTGATTTTTTTTGAGACAGGGTTTCACTGCAGCCCTGGCTGCCCTGGAACTCACTTTATAGACCAGGCTGGCCTCAAACTCACAGAGATCCACCTGCCTCTGCCTCCCGAGTGCTGGGATTAAAGGCGTGCGCCACCACCGCCCGGCAGTTGCCCATGCTCTTAATTCACTCAGCCTCACAGCTTGTAGAAGCTTTCCAAGTGTGGGCGGAAGTGTTTGGAGTTTAGTTTCCTAATGGAAAGGACAGGTGATGTTAAACCAAGAGAACCCGGGCCTGTAACCCTAGCGCTTTGGTGGAGCCCGGAACATTGAGTGCTCAAGGTCATTTTTAGCAAAGGTCAGCTTGGGTTACACAAGACCTCGTCTCAGAGACACAGAGTCTTTTAATTCTCTCCCCCTCCCACTTTCTTCCTTTCTTCCAGACGAGGCCTTGCTCTGTAACCCTAGCCTTGTGCCACAATTCTTAGCAGATTTTAATTAACTACATTTATATGAAAGCATGTTAGCCTGCAAGGAACTTTTGTGGAGATCAGGTCCCTGGATATGTAGCCCCAGCTGCCTCCCAGTGCCCTTGTGAGAGCTCGGGGGTTGCCACTGTCTCCCTCTCTGAGCCCACCCCTGTGTTCGGTGCTGTATGCCTTCCCTTCTTAGCAGGCCTTCGGAAGTGCCCTCCTTTGATACTGGATACAGAGATTCCATCCCTGGGCCCTTCTGCCTTCTTGTATCTCTTTCAGCAAAAGCCAGGGGGAGCCTTTACAGGCTTTAGGTGTGACTGGAAAGGGGGTGCCTTTACAGGTTTTAGGTGTGACTGGAAAGGGGGTGCCTTTACAGGCTTTAGGTGTGACTGGAAAGGGGGTGCCTTTACAGGCTTTAGGTGTGACTGGAAAGGGGGTGCCTTTACAGGCTTTAGGTGTGACTGGAAAGGGGGTGCCTTTACAGGCTTTAGGTGTGACTGGAAAGCATGTTTACTTAAGCTGCCTGGTCGGGTCCTGCCTGTGCCAGTGTGTCCAGGATGCAGCATTTTTGTTTCCTAGGAGTTTTCTTGTTCTATTATAAGGGATCTGTAAATAGCATTATTTTGAAAGATGGCGTTTTAATTGCTTGCTTTTAGGAGATTTTTCACTAGAAGCAGTCTCTTAGCAATCAAGAAGCTTGCCATGTGTAGAATGTTCTCAGCACAACAGAAAAGCACATCTGGAATTTCTTTTGCTTTTAATCAGAGTCGAAAGAATTGTGTGTGGTTTTTTGTTGTTGTTGTTTTTCCCCCCATGATATTTATTGAGCTCTACATTTTTCTCTGCTCCCCTCCCTGCCACTCCCCTCCCTCCCTCAACCCTCCCCCAAGGTCCCCATGCTCCCAATTTATTCAGAAGATCTTGTCTTTTTCTACTTTCTACTTCCCACGTAGATTATATCTATGTAGGTCTCTCTTAGTGTCCGTATTGTTGTCTAAATTCTCTGGGATTGTGGTTTGTAAGATAGTTTTCTTTGCCTTATGTTTAAAAACCACCTATGAGTGAGTACATATGATAATTGTCTTTCTGTGTCTGGGTTACCTCACTCAAAATAATGCTTTCTAGTTCCATCCATTTTCCTGCAAAATTTAGGCTGTCGTTATTTTTTTCTGCTATGTAGTACTCCATTGTGTAAATGTACCACATTTTTTTTATCCATTCTTCGATCGAGGGGCATTTAGGTTGTTTCCAGTTTCTGCCTATGACAAATAAAGCTGCTATGAACATAGTTGAGCACATGTCCTTTTGGCACCATTGAGTATCTTTTGGATATATACCCAAAAGTGGTATTACTGGGTCTTGAGGAAGGTTGTTTCCTAATATTCTGAGAAATCGCCACACTGACTTCCATAGGGGTTGTACCAGCTTGCATTCCCGCCAGCAATATAGAAGTGTTCCCTTTTCTCCACAGCCTCTCCAGCATAAGTTGTCATCAGTGTTTTTGATCTTGGCCATTCTTACAGGTGTAAGATGGAATCTCAGAGTTGTTTTGATTTGCATTTCTCTGATGACTAAGGATGTTGAACATTTCCTTAATTGTCTTTCAGCCATTTTAGATTCCTCTGTTGAGAGTTCTCTGTTTAGGTCTGTGCTCCATTTTTTTTTATTGGATTATGTGTTCTTTTGTTGTCCAATTTCTTGAGTTCCTTATATATTTTGGAGATCAGACTTCTGTCTGATGTGGGATTAGTGAAGATTTTTTCCCATTCTGTAGGCTGGCGTTTTATCTTGTTGACCGTGTCCTTTGCTTTACAGAAGCTTTTCAGTTTCAGGAGGTCCCATTTATTAATTGTTTCAGTGTCTGTGCTGCTAGGGTTCTATTTAGGAAGTGG
>PVIU01002274.1:36277-178046 GCA_004026605.1 Ondatra zibethicus
TGAATATGCTTTCTTTTTTCCATTTGATATTTTTTGCTTCTTTATCAAATATCAGGTGTTCGAAGATGTGTGGATTGATATCCGGGTCTTCTATTCAGTTCCACTGGTCCTCCTGTCTGTTCTTATGCCAGTACCAGGCTGTTTTCAGTACTGTAGCTCTGTAGTATAGTTTGAAGTCAGGGATTGTGATGCCTCCAGAGAATTGTGTGTGTTTTAAAGATAGGGTTTAAGTTCAGACTTTAAGTGCTGGTGAGCCTCTTTTTATTAAATCTGCATGAGTGTTTGCCTGCCTATGTGTGTGTGCACCATGTGTGTCTAGTGCCCTCAGAGTCCAGAAGAGGATTCAGATCCTCAGAATTCTAGTTATATGCATTTCCCATGTGGGTGTTGGGACTCAAACCAAGTTCCTCTGGAAGAGCAGCCAGTGCTCTTAACCACTTCAACACTCCACCCCCAAGCCTTTTATATTTAACAAATCATTTCTCTTATCTGCATAATTCTGTAAATTAATTGAAGTATTCATGTTCAGTAAGCCCATTAGTTCAGCAGTAATTAACCTGCTGATGCTTGGCACTGCAAGACTAAATGAAATTGGGGCCACTGTATCTGCTGTTTTGCTCCCCTGCCCGTGTATTCTCAATTTATGTCCTGCAGAAGATACGTTGCTGTAGGCTTACTGCAGTGGGATGCCTTGTGCCATTGAGAGGATCCAGGGGAGTGAAGACTGGGAAAATAACAGCTCTGCCTTTCATTCATGTTTATTCCCTTTAGCAGCTGCCATGCAGTCTACAATTGTGACTCTAAATGGAGGGTAGAAAGACAGACAAAGCTCAGGATAAGTGTTATGTGTTATAATTGCAGTAAACTGAATCTCCCCCAAGTTCTTGTTCTGAGGCGTTCTCTACCTACGCATGCCTTTATTTAAACCCTCTCATGCCTCCTTAACCCTCCGGTTCCTCTGACCATGTGGGACCAGTGTCAAACTTCCCTGTAAATTTTGGATGGGGGGTGGAGGACGACAGAGCAAGTGTCTATCCGGTCTGTGTTCCCCGGTCTGCTTCTTAGAATGTTGACAACGCCGTCAGGCCAGCCAAGCTCATGCTGAAGTTTTAGACTTCGGCGAGGGCGAGGGCGGGTGCAGAAGATGTGTCTGTCATTCCTTCCCTGCTCATTGTAATTCCATCCGCTTCTCTCCCCTCACCCGAGAAGCCTTATTGGAATGCAACAGTAGATGAATGTCATGGCTAGAAAGAAACCTCGAATCTTCTAAACGTAGTTTCTTTGTAAGTGTCATCACTCGAAGCACGGCGTGTCTTGCCCCCAGACACCCACGGGCCTTTGTTGGCCTGTGTTCAGGCCGCATTCTTAGTGTTGAGTTGAAATAAAGACAGGAGTGTGAGGAGACGTCTCAGAGCCCCGCATGCGTGCGCTCGGCAGCAGAGCAGGTTGCGGCCTCGCTTTCCGAAGACTGCAGCCGCCTGCTCTGGCTTTCTTTTTAAATTTCAAATAGTCTGCAGGATTACCTCCGTGTCTTAGCACAGATCAGCAGCCCATGTTCCTTTTCTTCTTAGTCTTTTATTCTGTTTTGTTTTTGAGACAAGGGCTTGCTATGCAGTGTCCGACTAGCCTGGACCTCACAGAGATCCTCTACCTGTCTCCAGAGTGCTGAGATTAAGGGCGTGTACACAGCTATGCCAACTGCCCTCCTTCCTGTTCCTTAACTCAAAAATAAACACAACTTGGGATGTTCTAGTGAGCATCTGGAAAATCCTTCTTTGAGGCAGAGCCCTGGGGGAGCTCCCATAGCAGCTCCCCAGAAAGAAGGGGATTGAGTCAGCTATAGGCTCTTACTTTAGCCAGATGCATCTGTCATCCCATAACCCAAGAAGGTGAGACAAGACAGTGGTGAGTTTAGGGCAGCCTGGCCTATGTAGCAAGATTCAGTGGTAAAATTTAAAAGAAGAAAAAAGATCCTTTTTCTTCAGGGCCAAGGGAAGGAAGTCCCTTCCGTGTGGCGTCTTTCCTATGTTCTCTATCACTGCTCCTCAGAGCCCACAAGGAGCTTGGTGGTCATTGGAAAATCAGTTCATGGGATAGTGTTAGGGTACCCCATACTGCTTAAGCTTTGGCTTTGTGTATAGTTTTCTTTATCAGGGTTAAAGAGGAAGAATGCTCCCATGTCCTCTCTGGGTGGTAGATTTACTACTCAGAGGCTTCTTCCCAGCTCTTGCATTGCAGGGCTTTCTTCAGATGTCATCTACAGTAATACTGGATTCTGTTTGTTTATTTTTGCTCTTCTAGCCCCATGGAATTGAGTCACGATCAATGATATTTCCCTGATTTCTCACATATTTTATTAATTTTTAAAAACTCTTGTATATAGGTTTCTGCACATATGTGTGTATATATCTATACATATATATACACATATATGCATGCATGGTGCATGTATATACTTCATGTGCATGCATTGCTTGAGGAGGCCAGAAAAGGGAATCATAGCCTCTGTAATGGGAGTTACGGTCAGTTCTGAGACACTGAGCGGGTGCTGGGAACTGAACCTGAGTATCGGATAAGAGCAGCCAGTGTCCTTAATCACTGAGCCATCTCTCCAGACGTGGCTCACATCTTCACTGTCAGCTGCCATTCAATGTAGCTCAAAAAGCAGCTGCAGCCCCTGAGATCTTGTGTTGGACTCAGCCTCTCTGAGCAGTGGTGGAAGAGGCTCCTACAGAGACTGTGGCCTTACAAGCTAGCTACCTGCCTCCTAAGGCAGTGCCCCCATCATAAAAGTCAACCCTTCCGAGACACTCCTCAGCCTTTGTTCTTGTGAACAGGAAAACAGGAAGTTGGCTGGTGCTGAGGCAGGAGAATCCTGAGCTCCAGGCAATCCTGGGTTACATATTATGAGACTGTCTCAAAATAAGTAAATAGCTAAAGTTTACATAAAATACCTTGGATGTAAGTCAGTTCAAGTCATTTGTGTGACCCCCTTCCCCTCCCCTCCCACACCTCCCCTCTTCGTACTCCCCTTCAGAGCCCCTGGGTGATTCTTGGAAATTTTAGTGTTGGGGTTAATCCATGCTCTCAAACCTTGTAGCTCCAACACACCAAGAAAGGCTGTGTTCGCTGGGAGCATGCAGCTGCTGGCTGGAGTCAAGCTGTGCACGGGACGGACCCTCACCAACCACCCACACTATGAAGACAAAAGCCTGAGGGAGCGGACCCAAGCGGTGAGGCCCGTCTTTGCCTGTGCTGCCACTGAGGGCAGAGGGCGCGTCTCCCTGTGCCATGATGAGGGCTGCACCTCCAGCCTGTAGCTGAGGAAGAAGCCAGAGCTAAGGGTGTGGGGTGTCTGTTGGGGCGGGCACAGCACATACTTCTCTTAGGTAGGGAAAGCTGGGATGTGTGGGAGGCAGCGTTTAGGCCGAGGCTCTTGGAGCTTGGGGTTTGGGAAGGGAAGGAATGGAAATGGAGATACACTGGTCATGTCTCATAAACCAGCTGCAGGCCGCTCCCGCTCCCCGTGTGTGCAAACGTGTTGGGGGTGTTCGCTGTTGCTATTTGTTTAAATACAGCCACATAGTTCAAAGTCCAGCGTATACAGAAGGGAATGGCCTGAAGCATGTTCGCCCAATCTCTGTATCCTAGCTACTACCCACTGCCTTCCCAGGAGGCAGATTGTATGTATGTTTGTGTGTGCCTATAAGTGGGTATGTGCCCTTGAGTGCAGTGCCCACAGAGGCCAGAAGAGGGCAAACCTGTTTTAGAAGTGGTTATAAACCTGGTGTGGGTGCTGGGAACTGAACATAGATCCTCTGCAAAAATAGTACCTGCCCTTAACCACTGAGCCAGCTCTCCATCCTTTCTTAGTCTCCTTAAAAAGAACCGCTGTAGGCCACCTTCCTTTTTCTTGACACTGTATTCTGGGATAACTATGCCAGTGCAGTGGTACCGTATGTAGTAGGGCTTCAGAGGAAGGTGAGCACTGCTACCAAGCCATGACCCCAGGCCCTCCTGGGCATTTTTAAAGCTGTAAATACTGTAAGTGGGTGTGGTGGATTTTCTTCAGTCATTTGGGCCGTTTCTGTCGTGCATAAGCATGCACAGAGTGGCCGAGAGAGGGAAACTGAGTGTGGCTTTTCTGTGTGGTGTCTGCTGGCATGTCAGGTTCTTAGGTCTATCAAGGCACCCTCCGAACAGGTCATTTCTATGTCCGTGTCAGTCAGCAGTACAGAATGGCACTTGCTATCTGAGGATCGAGGATTCATAGTGTTGAATGTTTCAGAAAGCTCACCTTTTTTTATTTTTAATTTTTTATGTTGGGGCTCACTTTGTTGCCCAAGCTAGCCTCAAATTTGTCATCCTCCTGCCTCAGCCTTCTAAGTACTGGGATTATAGGCCTGTCCTCATGTGCCTGGTTCATACTAACTACTACTTTTCTTTTTAAAGTTTAATTATGTATAAATGGGGTCTTTGGGGGTGTTGCTGTTTGTGCACATGTGTACAGTGCCCACAGAAGCCAAGGGCATCAGATCCTAGAGCTAGCGTTACAGGCAATTTTGAACTACCCTGCATGGGTGCTGGGAACTGAACTTTAGTCCTCTGCGAGAACGGTGCACACTCTTAACCTCTGAGCCCTCTCTCCAGCCCCTGCCACCAGTTGGGACTTAGAATCTTCAGTATACTCCAGCCGAGGCCTCCTGCTGTGGTGTGGATGCCTCTTGGGGTATCAGGCCCTCTCACACAGCCACAGAGGAAGCAGCATCTCTCACATCCCCGTGCTGTGCCCCAAGATGCCTTCTCCCAGAAGTGTGTGTACATGGTGGTGGACTTGAAGAGGGCAGGGCACCCCAGGGAAAAACCGCAGCTGCAGATTGCCTGGGTCCCTGTTCCCGCTTGCTGTGATGGGAAGCCAGGTCTCCCTATCAGATGCATGTGCCAAACCGTACCCCCATCCTGCTTGTCTTGTTGACTCACCCACGTTTAATAATTCTTAGAATTATCACCTGATAAATATATTCAAAACCTAAGATGATTAACTCTGAATCCAGGTCTTTTTTTACATCTAAGCTCGATGTGTTCAGTGTGACTCCTGTTCCCTCTTCCTATTGGATAATTACAATATCCATTTGGAAATTCCCTACGTTCCTACTCCAGACTGTGATTGACAGGACAAGAATGGCTTGGACAGCATGGGGATTTGAGTATCAGGTCTTAGCATCGCCCCCTGGGGATGTTCCTCCCTTCCTCCATGAACTCCCAGGCGATTGAGAGATTGTGCCCTTTTCCATTTTTATCTCATTTTAAAGGTTTATCAGATCTACGCCAAGAGGTCCCCAGAGGAAGTGCACTCGCTCCTGAGGTCCTTCGGCACTGACTTTGTGATCCTAGAAGATAGCATCTGCTATGAACGCAGGCACCAAAGGGGCTGCCGGCTGCGTGATTTGCTGGACGTCGCCAATGGACACGTGAGCACGTTGCTCCTTCGTCTCAGGGATCTCTCAGAGAGGGTGGAAATTCAGGACGAATCCCGAGGGGTGCCCTTCACTTTGGACCACATGTGTGAATGACATTATGAGCAGACATTTGTAAACCTGCTCTTTAGTGACCCAGGGGATGGGGAAGGTCCAGAGCTCCTCTCTGCCTTTGGCTGTTTGGCATGATGCCACACTGTGTACATTTTATTTGTAAAAAATATTTTTCTGCTATATACAACATATCTGCCTGTCAACACAGTTGACAGTTCCAAAGCATCCTGTTGGCACATCTTTAAGCATGAGGCAGCGGGCCCACCTCTTTCTCCCAGGTTCTATGACCCATACATCCTGCTCCCTCTTGTCCACCACACACACAGCCTCAGGGTAACTAAGCTTTCCCTCCACAGCAGAGCAAGCTGTGTCTTCCTTAGAGAAAGGGAAATTGGGAGCTGAGCCAGGTCACGGTAAATGGGATCTTTGTCCCTCTGGGGATGTGGCGTGGCTAATGGTGAGTGGAAACCAGCCTAAATCTGCAAACTACCTGAAGGTGGAAAGTAGAGGTTCCTTACCCAAGGAAAGGAGTAAGCAGCGACTGCCTGGAGGCTGAGCAATGAATGTGTGTGTGAATCTGCCTGTGTGTGAATCTGCCTGTGTGTGAATCTGCCTGTGTGTGAATCTGCGTGTTGCTTTTCACGCAGATTCTGAGTTGGGCAATTGACTCCAATTGTTGTTCTCTGTGTTTAACTTCTGTGGATGGGACAGGATAGTGTGCTTCTAGGAACAGCATGGCTCAGTTAGCTTTCAGTACTGCAGCAAATACCTGAGAGGTGCAGTGGTTTGAAAGGAAGTGGCACTATTAGGAGGTGTGTCACTATGGGGTTAGGCTTTGAGGTCTCTTTTGCTCATACTTCCCTCAGTGTGACACTGAGGCCACTTCCTGTTGCCTACTGATCAGGATATAGCACTCTCCAGCACCATGTCTGCCTGCACGCCACCATGCTCCCTCCCATGGTAATAATGGACTGATCCTGAAACTGTATGCATACCAGCTCGGATTTATTCCATTTTACAGCTTACAGCCCTTCCTGAAGGGGCATCAGGCAGGAGCTGAAGCATTGCTCACTGGCTTCCTCCCCATGGCGTCCTCAGCCTGCTTTCCTATAGAACCCAAGACCACTAGCCCAGGGATGGCACAGGGGACACCCTCAGTACTACTGCCTCCCACGTCAGTCAACAGAATGTCCCAGAAACTTGATTACAGGCAACATCCTGTCTTCTGAGATGGCTCTAGTTTTTTGGTTTTTTGTTTTGGGGTGTTTTGTTTATTTTTTTGGTTTTTTGAGATAGGGTTTCTCCATGTAACTTTGGAGGCTGTCCTGGAACTCGCTCTGTAGTCCAGGCTGGCCTCAAAACTCACAGCAATCCTTCTGCCTCTGCCTTCCAAGTGCTGGGATTAAAGGTGTGCGCCATCACTGCCCAGCAGATGGCTCTAGTTTTGCCAGGTTGACAGAAAACTAGCCAGGACACAGGGAGATCTAAGTTTTGGTTCTGATCTGCCGTCGACAGTGACAAATCTCATGACGTAGGATTCTCTTTCCAGCCTTGGTTTGCTCTTTGGAGGGAGGAGAGCGAGGCGGACATCTGATCTCCAAGCGGAGCTGGCACAGAAATGCCCTTTAACTGATAGCATCACATCCCTAAGAAAGCCCAGCGCCTACCCTGATTTTTGTGGCCTTTATAAATGTGATTTTTGCCCCGGCGGGTGTGGGGACAGATTGCCTTAGAACCAACCTTCGTGAAGCTAGAGCAGGAGGATCAAGAGCTCTAAGCCTGTCCCCAAAAGCCAGGATATGAGCTGGACATAGTGGCGCACGCTGTATCTGGAGTTTCAGGCTTTCCAGGGCTACATAGAAAGACCCTGTTTCGGGGCTGGAGAGATGGCTCAGTGGTTAAGAGCACTGGCTGCTCTTCCAGAGATCCTGAGTTCGATTCCCAGCAACCACATGGTGGCTCACAACCATCTGTAATAAGATCTGGCGCCCTCTTCTGGCATGCGGGCATACATGGAGGCAGAATTTGTATACATAATAAATAAATAAATCTATCAGTAACTATATTGAGAGGTAAAAATAAATAAATAAATCTTAAGAAAAAAAAAAACCTGTTTCAAAACTAAACAAAGGAATAAACAAAAGCCACGGTGGATGGGTAGGTAGGTAGGTGGGTGGGTGGTCACTACCACTCAAGTTGTGTTTTGGTTTGTTTTGGTTTCAGGAGATGGATGGGCCAGGAGAGAGTGACCCTGACTTGAGGCCTGCAGACCACCCTCGCTTCTGTGAGGAGATTAAAAGGAACCTGCCGTCCTATGCAGCTCATTTCACTAGAGTGTTCCAGAACAAAACATTCCATGTCTACAGACTATCCAGAAACAAGTGACCACGTCCATTCCTGAAACCACAGCACACCCACAGCTGACAGAGACGTGTGAGTCAGGAGCCGGGGCATGAACACTGGGGTCCCAGGCAGCTGCAGACAGTCCCGCCGTCATCCGACACTCTTTCACTGACGTCAGTCTCCATCTTCTCTTTTCCACAAGTGTTCTGTAGCCTAGCTATGTGCACCTGTCCAAGACTGCTTGGGGATTTTACACCTGAGAGAGTTGTGTGGGGCCCACTGGTGGCCTGGACAATGAGAGCCCATTTAAAACTGAAATGCTTGGGGTTTTCAGTGAACCTGAGCCAGTTATGAATGAGCGTAGTTGACAGGCTGCACGGTTCAGTTATTGATATTTCTTCACCACTGAGACCAATCGGTGGCTTTTTAAAAGCTCATTGTCCTGTCTCGTTAAAATTTTATAACATTTTCCAATTTTCCATGCTTTCACGTGTGAAGAAACAAATCACGTTAGGTCTTTACATCTTAAATATTCCATTTGTGCTCTAAAAACGTCTCGTGTGCAGAAGTGTGGGGCAGACTTAGAGTGTGTGTTTGTTTTAATTCTGGACTCAGCAGTCTGGGTGTTCCTGGGCCAGGTGTAATGGCACACTCCTTTAATCCCAGCACTCGAAGGCCAGGGGCAGGCAAAACTCTTGAGAGTTCAGGGCCAGCCTAGTCTATATAGCGAGATCCAGACCCGCCTGGGCTATGTAGAGAGAGCCTGTCTCAAAGCAGCAAGTGTCACCGGTCTCATGCAGGCCTGCGAGGGGCAGAAGGGCGTGGAGCCTGGTAGCCTGGGCTGCTGTCCCAGGCCCACCTTCAAGCCCATTCTCACCATTTAGTCTCTTTTGCAAGTAGAACAGTTTTGCTTCATTTCTTACGCATTTCAATTGACTGGGTTTGCAAAACTTTATGAACTTTTTATGTTTTTAGCCTTTGTATTTTTTCATAGCCTAGAAACTTGCGAAGTCTGGGGCTTTTTAAGATGCTGTATCTTGGGCCCCCGAGTTCAGTGTGGCATTTTCATGCCCTTTGACTTGTGGGCTCCAGCCTTCCCTCTCGGCCCCAGAGATGCCACTTGCCTTCCTAAGAGGTGTGACCAAGTGCCTCTGAGCCACGCTCAATTGTAAACAGCGGAGAGGAGTGGTTACCTGCTCAGAGTTTTTTGATAATTGCTTTTATAATTCATTTCTAATGGTGGGGGCATGTAAAAGCTGCTGATAGAGGCACATTGTCCACTTAATTAAATCAAGATAGCTAATGAAATTAACTTTCGCTCCTGCTCTTGCCATTTGGAAGTGATTTAAGTGTTTCTCCTCACGTTAGTGCAATAAATCCCTTGAGCACCGGGATGGAGAGCAGGGCATGCAATGACTCGCTGCTCGGTTGCTACTTGAGTAGCTTTCAGAAATGCAATCCATTGTCTCCTCAGGCTCAGGGTTTTTATGCAAAACTCATTTAAACAAAACATCAACAGCTAGGTTTTTAAAATAGGCCACTGGAACTTTGGAATCCTGCATTTTCCGGACCCCTGAGGTTGGAGACCACTACAGTTTGGGGTAACACAGCAAGAAAACATATTCATCAATACCAAAACTTTAATGAAGCCAGCAATGTCGCATGCCTGCCACGGCTGCCGGCACTGGTGGAACATTCTGAGCCAGTGCCTTACTCTTAAGGGAACGCAGCGCAGGTAAGGCACAGTGTCTCATGACTGTTACCTTGTGGATGAGTTTGCATCTGTCTTAAACATTCCTATATGTATTTGTCTCATCGCTCTGTGTTTGGCGTCTTGGTATCCAAGAGCCGTGGACTTAACTTGGATGCACATCCTTACTGTGGTGACAGTCGTGCTAATCGGCGCTGGCTCTCTCCACAGCACCATTGCTGCCGAGACCGTTTCCTAAAAAATGAGAAGTGCCGAAACCAGTCTTCACCTCGGCCTCTCCCCGAGACACTGTGATGTGTATAGGACAAGTTTTTACTCTTGGTGACCAAATCTTTCAGCGAATCACGTTTGATATTTTTAGCTCTGATCAGGACTATAGCTTGTGACCTTGTCATCGAGCACACAGGAGGAAAGAGGGCCCGCCTTGGCTGCTGCCCCCACGCTCTGAAGCCAGAGCCCTATAGGCCTCACTCCCTGCCATTCGGACCCAGGGGACTGTTACATCTTGATAGTAACGTTTCAGTTGTGGCTTTGGATAGAACAGACACTAGGCTTTGCTTCTGAGTTCTCAGAAGAACCTCTAAGTACAACAGAAGTGCTCTTAATTAATGCCACTTCTGACTCCTTGGAGCCTCAAGTCTCCAGCCCTCTTGGGAGCCACCTGCTGCAATCCGGCAGGTGGCCCTGCCTTTCGTCTGCTAGTCCTAGCCCAGCCCAGATTCTGGGTACACATTCTGCTTCTGATTGTGAGTGCAGAGCCCAACCACAAGAGAGCTGGTGTGTGGCTTGACAGTAGAGTGTTTGCCCGGCATTGCACAAAGCCCTCGGCTTGATCCCCAGCACTGCAGAAGAAGACAGGCAGAAAAAGAGATACTTTTGCAAAAATTAAAGTCAGATACTTTGATAAGGTCGGTTTCTCATCAAAATTGCTTTTAAATTTAATGTGCTCGGCTCTGCAGAAGTGGCTCAATAGTTCAGGGTATATATGACTCACGCAGAGGACCCTAGTTTGGTTCCCAGTATCCATGGTGGCCAGCGCACAACTGCCTGTAACTCCAGCTTCAGGGGGACCCAGTGCCTTCTTCAGGCCTCTACAGACACTGCACTCATATGCCCATTCCCACATACAGACAAATAATTCAAAGAATAGGAAAATTTTTTTTAAAGTAAATATGATCAGAAAAGTTATTAAATATTAGGAGATAGAAATGAAGGACATTAATGAGCTTAGATTCCTTCATAGAATTAACTCATGTACCTTTCTAATGTCTAAGCCAGAAGCTGGGCATGTGGCTCAGTTAGAGAACTAGCGTGCATGAGGTCCTGGGTTCTGTCCCTAGCACTGGAGGAAAAAGTGACAGGGAGACTTGAGAATGTTTTTTCCCAATCATGTTATTGGTACAATTTGTGCAAGATAGAGGGCCGCAGACAAGGACTCCTGTGAAGTAAAAGGCCCTGGCTTCTCATCAAAAGATCAGTGAGTGAAGGTACTGTGCTCACCGCCGGTGACCGTTCCCTGCAGTAACCATGAGACAGACAGGGTACTGTGTCCATCGCCGGTGACCGTTCCCTGCGGTAACCGTGAGACAGACAGGGTACTGTGTCTATCGCCGGTGACCGTTCCCTGCGGTAACCATGAGATAGTCCCTGCCTCCACAACCAGCAGAGATTCTGCCCGAGGAGGGCACCACCACTTGATTTCGGATGTATTAGCCAAGTGCATAAACAACGAGGCCATTTATAAAGATATGTCCCAAAAATGTAGCTCATCTTTAGCAAAGTGTACTTGAAACATTTGATTTTAAATCACAGCTGGGAACCAGAGGAAGATCATGGAAGTGTTCTCGACGCTGTCTGTCGTATCACACGCCTAAGGCTGCTCCAGCCATGGCGGCCTATGGCTGGGGGAAAGCGCTGGTCTGTTGTCAGGTGGGGCAGCAGCTGACCTTCCCGTTTGTGGCATCCTTTGGGGAAAACCTTAGAGCATTTCTAATTTGTTGTACTGAATTGTATGGAGATCATATACTAAATAAAGCTCTTTTCAATGATCCGAGGTATCTTTCATTGCTTTGAAGGTCAGATTGGAGGGGCTGGAGACCTGTGCCAGTAGAGCAATCACCAGTGATGGGAGCAGTGAGCCCCCTGGCACTGCTGTGCTCTCATTCTCCAGCTCTCCTCTTCCCCTCCCCCAAACCTTGCTGTGTAGCCCAAGCGATCCTCAGCGTCAGGGTTCTCCTGCTTCAGCCTCCCAACAGCCAGGCTTACAGGACTGTGCCACCACACCCAACTATAAAAACATTTAAAGGTTTATTTTATGCATATGGGTGCTTTGCCTACGTGTATGTTTGTGTACTACAAGGATGCAGTGCCCATGGAAGCCAGAAATAGGCACCAGATCCCCTGGACCTGGAGTTATAGGTGGTTGTTGTCGCGCCCCGTCCGCCAGCAGAAATGACGCAGACACCAGGATTCTTCTCGATCACGCTTTATTAAGGCGCTTTCTTACAGCTGAAGACAAGAGACCCAGCTCACCGAGACCGGCGAGCTTATATAGTAAAATTCTCTCACCTCTGAGGTGTCATTCAGCAATTGGTCAGCTCATGGCGCCAGATTGACAGATCGTCAGGGATAGGCTAGATCTGACATCGCCTGTTCGGGAGAGGCGCATGCGCAAAGCACTTGTTTTGGAGCACGGAACAGCGGCCACCTCTGCGTGTGGTCGCCAACAACAATGTTGCAGCCCGCAACAGGTTGTGAGTAGCCATGTGGGTGATGAGAAGCAAACCCTGGTCCTCCGAAAGGATAGTCAGTGCTCTTAACCACTGAAAAATAAAAAATAAACAAAACCTGGTGGCCAAGGAGATGGCTCAGTGGGTAAAAGTACTACCAGACAAGCCCAAAGACCCAACTTTGATCACTATAACCCAGGTAGAAAGCCAGACACAGTAGCTGGGTAGATGGCTCAGTGGTTAAGAGCACTGTCTGCTCTTGCAGAGGACCTGGGTTCAATTCCCAACACCCACTTGGCAGCGCACAACCACCTGTAACTCCAGTTTCTTCTAGACTCTGGGGGCACCTGGGCTTGAGTGCACACACCCACACAGATAAATGTATGCACATGGTTAAAAACCTAGGAAGGCCGTATACATTGGTGTGCATCTGTAATCCCAGCACTCCTACAGCAAGGTGGGAGGAACAGCTAGGAGGACTGCGGGGAGACTGGCTTCCCAGCCGACCACAGTACACAGCACAGCAGTGGAAGGAGAGAAGCGACTCCCTAAAGTTGGCCTTTCCTTCCCCATGTGCACTGCAGTACACATGGAATTTAAACAGAGCCACCAACAGACACGGGAAATAAAGGAGCTGTCTTCCCACCAAAGCCATCAGAGATGTAGAAAAGGATAGAAGAGTTGAGTCTGTCTCAAGGTTTTTATTTACCTTGCCAGAAAAGGATACATTTGTGAGGCTGGAGAGATGGCGCAGAGGTTAAGAGCATTGATTGCTCTTCCAGAGGACCTGGGTTCAATTCCCAGTCCACAGCTCTATAACTCCAGCTCCAGAGGTTCCAATACCCTCACACAGATACACATGCAGGCAAAACACCAGTATACATTAAAAGAAATAAATCATAAAAAATAAACACATCTTAAAAATAAAATCAAGACACGTTTGCATCTGTGCGTATATGAACACGAGAAGAGAAGGGAGAGAAGAGAAATTGGGAAAGGGTCATTGACAAAGACGAAGACTGACAGATTGCTTTCCAAACGCCATCACTTTGTGCTGTGTGATTGACATGCGCAGATGTGTGCACATGCCCAGAAGTGCATATTCATAAAGGAGAGAAGTGGCTGATTGAGTGTGGATATGCAGGAGAGAGAAAAGGGTGCAGGAAAATGATTTCAGGCCCCGCACAATAATTAGAACAGCAGTGTGCTAATTAAGACTCATAAATTGAATGAAACTATTAGCATTTCCTCTCAGAAGAAAAGGTGGATTTTTTTCCCCAGGAAATGACACCTGTGAACAATTATCTCTCTTATTATTGCTACTAAGATTATTTACATAAGCGGTGCTCATTTAGTGCTCAATGATGTGGGTTTTATTCCAGCACCTGATCTCAACCTGGGGATTGTGGGTAATGGTCAGTGCAGCCATTTTGGGGAAGCCCTCTGTATGGTGCTCTGCTGTCTTTGTAAGCAGTGGTCTTGCCTGTTTAGTGAAGAAAATCTTTCAGTCTTTTTTTTTTAATGTGTATGGATTCTTGTCTGTGCACCACACGTGTGCAGTGCCGGTAGAAGCCAGGAGAGTGTGGCAGGTCCCCTGGAACTAGAGTCACAGATAGTTATGAGCTGCCGTGGTAGTGCTGGGAATCGAACCCAGGTTCTCTGCCACAGCAGCTGGTGCTCTTAACTACTGAGCCATCTCTCCAGCCCAGATCTCAGTGTCTTCACACGTCTGTAAGAGCCAGTTGGGTGGCAGACACCAGGAGTGTGAGAAATTACCTAGTCCTCTGAGCCAAAAGACACCTGATGATAAGGTATTAGAAAAGGGGTTTTATGATACTAACATGAATAAAAAAGATCCCAAAGCTGGGCATGGTGGTCCACACCTACAATCTCATCATTTGTAAGATCGAGGTAAGATGAACACTGTAAGTTCCTGTCTACTCTGATCTGTAAAGTGAGTTCCAGGTCAGCTTGAGCTAGTATGATTCTGTCTCTGAAACAGAAAAAGATCCTCTAGTTTACTGAATAAAAGTGGTATGACTGGGGTGTGGCTCAGAGGTAGAGCCCTGCCTAGAATCCCCAGTGAAGGGCTGGGGCATGGCTCAGCGGCAGAGCTCCTGCCTAGAATCCCCCAATGAGAGGCTGGAGTATAGTTCAGTGGTAGAGCCCCTGCCTAGGTTTTTGAGCCCTTGAGTTCCATTCCTAGAACTGTAAAAAAGTAAATCTATTACCATGACCTTTAAGGAAGTGTGCCAGCGTGGGGACTCATACTCTGTTACAGAAAACCTAGCCCAGGTTGGCTTACCCCAGTTGGTTAAATTCATTCACTGGTCTCTTTTTTCTGCTGTAATTTGGTTTTGCTCTGTTGTCTCTCTGTGATGTCCCAGCTTGGCCAAGAACTCATGACCGTCCCTTCTTCCCCTCCTGTGAGGTGGGACCCCAGGTGTGCGCCACCATGCTCTGCTCACCTGCTAGTCTTTGAGGCTTTGGGTTCCCATCCGTGGACAGTGCGGATGAAGTCCATATTCTCTCTGAACTGAACATTACAGTGGAGGAGCAGTCAGACATTGGGTTGGAAAAGCACAAGAAAATGACAGAAGTTTGAAAGTAGGGGAAGAGAGCATCAGGGCGAGTGGCTGAGATGGTGTCTAGGTGAAGCCTGCTGAGCTGAGTGAGCAAGTTCCCAGGTGCATGAACCCCCTGAGGCAAGAAAGTGTGGCACCCACGAGTCGAAAATGCAGCAGGTGGGCAGTGAAGCCACAGAGGCCACCCTGAAGTGGGACATTTTCCCAGTGTCAACAAAAGCGTGGGGGTAGGGGTGCAGTTTTCTTGAGTCAGTTAATATTTATCTAACTCGCTTTTCAAAAAAAAAAAAAAGTCCCTGAATTCTGCAGTCATTAGTTTTCATAAGGTGTGGTGTCAAACTTTGAGACTAAAAGATTGCAAGTTGTGGCTCGTACCCTTAATCCCACCAGAGGCAGAGGCTGGTGGAGCTCCCTGCCGTGCTTGCCTGATCTAAGCCAGCCAGGGCTGCACGGGGAGATCCTGTCTCAAAACACAAAACAAAACCCCCTGCATGTTTAGCAACAACAAACAAAAGATTGGCAACACGTGGTACACATGTGTAATCCCAGCACTAGGGAGGCTAAAGCAGGAAAACAATCTTCCAAGCCAACCTGTGCAACATAATGAGACATTGTCTCAAAATCCCAGTAACTCAATAATAAAGTACTTGTTTAGCATGGGCAAGGCTTGCTTTCCAGGCTCATGACTAAAAGAAACAAAGCAAGATAAAAAAAAATCACAAATACTTTGTCTCATGGGACCCTAATCAGTCTCCAACAGCATCATGAGTCAGACTTGAGCTGCCTTGTGCATGCCACACAGACGAAGTCACCTACAGCCTGCAGCCAAGCAAGTACTAAAATGTAGCAATGGGGTGAGGGGGGAGCGGCAATGATGACTTGTGGCTTAGGGGTTCTTGCAGAGGGCCAGAGTTAAGTTGCCAGCACCAACATGGGGTAGCTCACAACAGCCTGGTACTCCAGCTCCAGGAATCTGGCTCTCTTCTGGCCTCAGTTGGCACCTGCACACATGTGACAGATACACGCAGAAACATAAATATGTTTTAAGTAGCAACGGAAGGCTATGGTTGCAATGCATCTGGAAGACTTATGCTGTGGTCCCTTTCGTGAGTCTCAGCCATGTCATATTCCCAATAGGTGACTTCTTTGCCTTGATCTAATAGACCAAACATCTATCCTCTCTAATCACACTGTCCCTGTGAAGACATGGCAGAAGCACAGGCCAAGTTCTCATGAGCATAGATTTCTTTCTATTCTTTTTTAAATTTATTTTGATGTGTGTGTGTGTGTGTAAATACACATTTGCAAATACATGTAATAATAAGGAGAGAAGATGCCATGGATTTGAGAGGGTGTAGGGGAGTACAAGGGGAGTTGGAGGAGAGAAGGGGGGACATGATATGAATATAGTACTCATGTATGAAGTTTTCAAAAAAATCTTAACAATCACAACTGAAGGGAAAGGGCCGAAGTTTGAAACAGCCGTGGAAGTAAGGCCGGTAGCGCAAATGCAGCCACAAAAATGTTGCACTAGTATTGTTGATGCTCTGACCAAGATGTGGGGCATCAGTGGGTTCCTCCCAAAGAGAGAAACTGAATGAGAGCAGGGACCATGTTGCCTGACAAACTCACTTGCCCTTCCCACTGCCTGTCAAGGAAACTGACTTGAGTTGTACATTCTGAAGGAGCGCATAAATATGAAAATGCCACTAAAAATACACGATCGCTCAAGCCGACAGGCTCTAAATATGCAACGGTGGCAGGAGTAATGACAGAATGTATTTATTTTTAAGAATTATAAGACATGAGAAGGCCCAGGAATGTGCGTCCCATAGGCTGAGAAAACGCAGGCAACAAAGATGGCCTGTAAGATTGCCAAATGTCAAATTCAGCAAAGATGTCAAGATGGCCATTTAAAACTTGTTCGGAGAAGGAAAGAAAACCGTTAGGCATCCATCCCTAGGGCAGAGTAGCTGTGCCAGCTGGTCTTTGTCAAATCAGTGCAAACTTAGATATATAGATGGAAAGGGAGCCTCGGTTGGGAAAAGGCCTCTATCAGATTGACCTGGAGGCAAATTTGTAGGGTGTTTTCATGATTGCTGATTGGTCAGGTAGGTGGGAAGGTCCAACCCTCTATGGGTATTTAAATTTTTTAAGGTTTATTTTTGTGTGTGTGATAGTGTGTGTGTGTGTGTGTGTGTGCGCGCGCGCGCGCGTGAATGTGCCTGTGGAGGTCAGAAGAGGGCACCAGATGCCCTGGAGCTGGAGTTACAGATGGCTGTGAGCTCAGGCCCTCTGCATGAGCTGTAGCGACTCTTCACCACTGAGTAGTCTTTTCAACCCCTACTGGGGCGGGGAGTAGGGGGTGGCGGTGGAGTGGAGGGTGATTTTCTCAGTTCGTGACTTCTGCAAAAGAGAGGACTTCAGCAAAGAAACAGGACATCTTACGCAGGTGTGGATTTGGCACAGGAAAGTGACGGTAACTCTAAGGAGCCTTGATCCCTGCTGACACAGGGCAGGGATTGCAAGCGCGAGATTGCGGGCTTGCTGTTTAATAAGGGAGGGTTACAAACATTTATAGGGGTAGGAGACATATTCATGAGGTATGGTGACCCTCTTGTCTAACCATGAGGGGCAGGATCTCCCCTTTAGGGTATGTCTTCCCACGGTGCTCTGTGTCATGTTTCGGAGACTACGTAGTCCAGGCTAATCTTGAACTCCCTTATTTATTTACTCTATCTTACATTTATGGGTGTCTTACCTACATGATCCTGGGTCCTCTGGAAGAGCAGCCAATGCTCTTAACCACTAAGCCATCTCTTGAGTCCCACAAAGTCCCTTTACTATATTCTATCAGTTCTGTTCCTCTAGAGAATCCTGACTAATACAATGAGTTCATTCATTTCCTCTCTTGTTGACCCCTTAAGATGTGAGAAGGACAGTGGCACCATCTCTGGGTGTAACATCATGTGACTGTCTTGGTAAAATAAAGCAAGCAGATGTATTTTCCTCCACTCACCTCTTCCTGGCCCTGTCTCATGCACTCTGCTTGTCCACAATGTGGCCTGATATCCTGTGGGGAGGGGAGTAGAAGTAGTAAGAAGATGGCCTTAGTCAGAGGCGGTTCCTTTATCCTAATTGAACTCAAGTCAGGGGTTTACAAATGAGACAGCCAGGAGACATCACTACCTACTAGAATGACTCAGTGGGAAAAGGCTTCTGCTGCCAACCTGATGGGCCTGAGTTCAATCCTTGGGATCCACGTGGAAGTAAGTGAAGCCAGGCCACAAGTTTTCCTCTGACTTCTGCATCCGTGCCTGTTGTGTAAGCTCCCCCCCCCCCAGATGGAAACCATCCATCCTGCCGGGAGTGCCTAAGCCAGGAAGTAAACAACTCCAAAGAGCTTCAGGAAGTCCCTGAAACTGACCAGAGCCACTAGGCCCCTCCCTGCCCAAGAAAGCAATGAAAGCTGGGAGCCCTTCTCAGACTAAAGGAAGCTGAGCTGCAAGAAGACAGCTCTGGAACCAGACCAGCTGCCTGGAAGAGGTTTAGACCACTGAGGCATATGGAAAGGACGTTCTCCAGCTTGTAGAGCTGCCTGAAGAATTCCCAGTCCATATTTCTGAAGGGAAGCAGGCAATCTGAAAATGCTGCGGTCTGGCTGGAATCGCCCTCTTAGGTGGAAACTGAACTGAGAGACCACTCAGTACCTAAAAGCACTTGCATCTCATACAGAAGATGGGGGTTTGGTTCGGGCAGTGCACAACCAACTGCCTCTCCAGTTCTAATAAATCTGACGCCCTCTGCTGGCCTCCATGAGTACTGCATTCATGTGTACATACACACAGACCCATACCCATAAAAACAAATAATGATAAATACGGTGGAAACCAGGGTAAGAGCCTTTGCACCAGGACCTGTGCTCAGATCCCCAGTACCCACATTAAAACAAAACAAAGCAAAACAAAACGAAAAACAAGAACAGTTATGTACCCTCCCAGTGCTAGGGTGGGCAAAAATGGGGATGACTGGAACTTGGTGGCTGTCAGCGTAGCCTCAAAACTTTTCTAGGTCCAAATTCAGCGAAAGAAGTTAATCAAGGGATTAAGGCAGAGAGCCATAGAGGGGACACTGAGATTGGGCCACTGTGTGTATATGCATGCACATAATCCAAGTTGATATTTGGGGGCAGGACATTTAGGGATGGTGTTTCAGGTTAGACGCCGTCTTCTGGCCTCTGTGGGTACTGCACACACATGGTGTATACATATACATGTATGTGAAACACATACATATGAAATGAAAATAGTAACTTTTTAAATGTAGGGGATAGAAGGTTGAAGAGGTGCCACAGGGAGGATCTTTTGTTTATTTTCATTTGTGTGTGTGCTGTGGAGGTCATGTGAAGGTCAGAGGACAACTTTTGGAAGTCAGTTCTCTCTTCCTACCCTGTGGGTCCTGAGGATTGAGCTCACGTCTTCAGGCTTGGCAGCAAGCCCCTTGACACGCTGGGTCCTCTCACCAACCAGGGGCCCAACCAGGGGGCCTTTTGAAGCAGTGGATGTTCTGCCTCAGATCATGGTGAAGCCTGAACTGTGTGTGTAGTGCCATAAGAAAACCTAGACGAAGCGTGCCCCTGAAGGGTTATGGTATCCGTGTGGTGGTATGGGGCAAACTGTGCATCGGGGGAACTGGGAAAACGCTGTAACCGCGAGGAGTGGGGGAACCAAGTCCAAATCCCAGCACTGCGGAGGACGAGGCAGGAAGACATCTCAGTTATTACACTCTTGGTTTTCTACTATTCTTTTTTTATATTTAAATTTATTTTAATCATATGTGTGCCCGTGTATTTCCATAGGAGTGCAGTGTCTTTGGAGGCCAGCAGAGGGCGTAGGATCCTCTTGGAGTTAGAAGAGGTTACCTGTGTGCTGGGAACTGAACTCAAGTCCTCCGCAGGATTAATATGTGCTCTTGACCCTGAGCCATCTCTCTAAACCCGTCTATTACGTTTTCATGTCCTCCTGAGAGGTCTGGAGGAAAAGCCAGCATTGTGCCCAGTGTCAGGGCTTGCCCGAAGCATAACCTTGGGTGTATCATCTCTGTGTGGACTGTAAATAGATTAAGTCAGCAGTCTTAGCCCACAGAGTTTTTGAAAGGATTAAATTAGTTAATAATTTAAAGCTTTTAGAACAAAACTGAGCAGACTAAACACCTAATAAATATTTATTGCTATTATTAACCCAGTTCTGACAATTCCTAACAGGGAGGTTGGCTCCCATGATCACTCCCTCACCCTTCGCGATAAAGTGGCTACCCAGGACGTGGCTGAAACAGATATTAACGTTTGTTTTCTTCTCTGCGCCTGTTTTGAAACACTTTCTTCCATCAACAGAAAAGCAAATACAACTTCACAGATTGCAGGTGCCAATCAACACAGAGGTACAGCGAGCACGGTCAGGTGGGCCTCTGCCCTTTGTCACGTGACTCCAGCCCCTCCCTTCTGCCCTCTGCTGCCCCAGCAGCGACTCTCAATGCTTGGGATGTAGCTTTGTTCTGTTTTTATTTTCTCTTACATCAGGTGGGAAGGTTTGCCTCAGATACCATCTGAAAAGCGTTTATCGCATCCTGGGCTTTGGGGTTGGTGGCAGCTGCTGACCTGGTTGGTACATTCCAAAAGATTTTCCATGAGCGTTAAAAGGATGTTAGGTGACATGCAGCGGTGGGAAAGAAATGTCCCAGATAATTTGGCTCTAGATCTGCAGAGTCCCAACTCTCCACAATTCTAATAGTCAACCAGTCTTGGAGGATCTTTGATATAGGTGTGGATTTGTTTCTGGAAACTTCACACTTCCTTAGCTCCTGTGGTTCTTGGCTTATGGCTACAAAACTTTAACTTTTTCTCTATCTTTATATGTGTTTCACATATGTCTCAAACTTCCCTACACCTTCCTCCTCAGAAGGTCCCAGGATCATCTAGAATATTCTCAAGATTATTTTTTAAAAAGATTTAGCCGGGCGTTGGTGGTGCTTACCTTTAATCCCAACACTCAGGAGGCAGAGATGGGAATCTTTGTGAGTTCGAGGCCAGCCTGGTCTACAGAGTGAATTTCAGGACAGCCAGGAATGTTACACAGAGAAACCCTGTCTCTCAAAAAACAAAAACAGGAAGAAGGAAGCCCATTCCTCTCGAGTCCTGTTCCAACCACAGAAGAAGGAAGATGTGATTGCCCCGAGCAATGTGGCTAACATAGATAAGAATAATGGGTTAATTAAGTTTTAAGAGTTAATAAGAAGCCTGAGCTCATGGGCCAATCAGTTTATCATTTAAAAAAAAGAAAAAGATTTAATTTTTAATCATGTGTGTGCGTGTGTCCCCGCACTGTGAGTGCACATCCCTGAAGAGGGCATCAAATTCCCCTGAAGCTGGAGTCACAAGCGGCCCAGCATTGTTGCCAGAAACCAAACTCAGGTCCTCTGGAAGAGCGGAAAGTGCTCTTAACCCCGGAACCATCTCTTCAGTCCCAAGATTCTTTTTCTTTTCTTTTTTCTTTCTGTTTTTATTTTTAATGTGCATTGGTGTTTTGCTTGCATGTATGTCTGTGTGAGGGTGCCGGATCTTGGAGTTACAGGCAGGTGTGAGCTGCCATGTGAGTGCTGGGAATTGAACCCTGGTCCACTGAAGGAGCAGACAGTGCTCTTATGAGTCATCTCTCCAGCCCCTACTCATGAGTCCTGCCCCAAGATTCCTAATTGTACCCACAAAACTCTTCTCCCGAAGTGAAGATGTGTTCCAGGTGGATGTATGTTCTGAGACGAGCAGCCAATGACATGTGACATGTATCTGCCTGAACAGCACCTCTGCCCACCCTTGCTCAAGCCAGAATCCGCAGTACTGTATTTATACATCTTTTCATGTGTCCAGAGACTCCCAAGAACCCACAGTTTGTCTTACTTCTCTGTGTGTCTGGGGCCTGCTGGTGGCAGCAGGTGGGACCTTCGCTGCTGATTGCAGCCTGAGGCACTGATCCACTTTAGAACACCACCCACATGCCAGCTGAGATTCCAGCTTGCACCGCTGAGAAGGATTTCAGGATGAGTCTGTACAATGCAGAGCTCCTTAAGAGACAGCACACTCTGAGATCTGAGTGCAGGATGCTGGAGAGATGGCTCAGCAGTTAGAGGGCCGGCTGCTCTTCCAGAGGATCTGGGTCAGATTCCCAGCCCCCACGTGGCAGCTCACACCTTCTGTAACTCCAGTTCTCGGGGATCTGACACCCTCATCTGACATCCGAGGGCACTAGGTACACATGTGGTCACATACGCGCAACAGGCAAAACACTCACATAACAATAAGAATATCCTTCTCTATAAGCCGCTGTGTTAAAAGATGACATCTTAGATGTGATGGTGCAGAGAAAGTAAAAAAACACAGAACCAAAAGGCTCAGTGGTTAAGAGCACACACTGTTCCTGCAGAGAGGACGTGGGTTCCGTTCCCAGCGCCCATATCAGGCAGCTCCACATCTGCCTGTAATTCTAGTTCCTGGGGAATCGGATGCCCTCCTCTGGCCTCTGTTTGGTCCTGCATTCATGTATACATACCCCCTATATAATAATATAATTTATAATAATACAAAATTATTATAAAATAATTTTAATTTTATAATTAAAAATAAATCTTTTAAAAAGAATCACTTCTCCAGAAGGTGGTGGCACACGTCTTAATCCCTTGGGAGCACTCGGGAGGCAGAGGCAGGCAGATATCTGAGTTCAAGGCCAGAGTGAGTTTCAGGGCAGCTAGGGCTACAAATAGGAACACCCACAAAAACAAAAATCACTTTAAAAATTGATAGCTTTAGCTGGACTTCATACTTGTAATTCTAGCACTTGGGAGGCTGAAGCAGGAGGATTCTCATTATTTCCAGGCAGCCTGGGGCTAGAGGGTGAAACTGTCTCAAACAATAACAGTAAAGACAAATGTGCTGGCTGCAGTCATCTGAGAGGGGGGACCCTAAGTGAGAAAATGTCTTCATAAGATCAGGCTGTAGGCAAACATGTAGAACTTAATTTTCTTAATTAGTGATTGATGGGGGAGGGCCCAGCCCATGGTAAATGGTGCCATCCCTGGGCTGGTGGTCCTGGGTTCTATAAGAAAGGCTGAGGAAGCTATGGGGAAGCAAGCCGGTAAGCAGCCCTCCTCCATGGCCTCTGCATCAGCTCCTGCCTCTAATTTCCTACTGTGTTTGAGTTCCTGTCCTGACTTCCTTAAGTAATGGACCACAATGTGGAAGTGTGAACCTAATAAACCCTGTCCTCCCCAACCTGCTTTTAGGTCACAGTGTTTCATCACAGCAATAGAAACCCCCAACTGAAACGCACGCCTTTAATCCTAGCACTTGGGAGGCAGAAGCAGACAGATCTCTGTGGATGTCAGGCCAGCTTGGGCTCCATAGTGAGACCCTGTCTCAAAACCTAAGCAAAATAATGCCTTGAGCTTGGCTTCTCAAGTTCTCAATCTCTATATAAGATGGGTATAATCTGGCTTGCTAGAGTTTTAGCTGAGTGACTAACACAGGATTCAAGTCTTGTTATTTTAAAAAAGATCAAAAACAAAAAATAAATCAGTCTGTGACTATTCCACCCCCAAACACCATGTCTCTATTACAGAGAACAACCCAGAAAGAAAGCTGGAGAACTTCCGTAGCAGAGGCACCGGCTGCCACAAGTCTAATGGACTATTAGCACCAAGATGAAGATGGAAGATTGCCTGATAAAAAATGGCAATTTGCATAGATTTGCCCCATAATTATAAAACTTATTAAGCTCCATTTTCCCGATGCCGTAATGGGGTTCACCTTTCATTTAATGCGATTTGTGATCTCTGACTACCGCAGGCAGCAACAGTCGGCAAAATCAAATCCATAATTACATTCTCGGCTCATACGTGAAAGACTGAAATATTCATTAGCTGATATATATTCTATTTGTTAAAATTAAGCAGAGTAAAAACCTTGAAGAGAGTCCCCCCCCATCCTCTAAGTACCCTTTCCAGCGCTCTCAGTCCATTGACTGGGCAAGGTGAGGCTTGTAGAGGTGAAAGGCAGCAAGAGCTGAGTCTGTGTCCTTCCAGAACACACAGCACCCTGAAGATCAGCTCAGATGCCAGGGCCTGCCGGAGCTACATAGGTGGGAAATGTCCAGGGGCTGTTGTATGCTTGTGAGCGACTTTTCTTGGGGAGACACAGAATACACACACACACCATACCACCACACAGACACATAAATACCACGCACAAACACATATATAAATATACACATATGCATACACACATACTACATACACACACGTATACACATCAACATGCACACATATAGACATACACAAACATGAATACACAGGAGGCATGGTGTTAGTTACATGAACCACGTGCCTGCTTCTAAGGTTTTCAAGAGAACTAGCACGTGCGGGCTTACACAGGCTTACAGACCAAATGGACTCAGTTAACACAATCACAATACCCACCCCCACAGACATGCCCAGAGGTCCGTCTCCCAGGTGACTCCATTTTCTAGTAGCTTGATATTTCACACCGACCATCACAGACTATAAAATCATGCAGTCTTTGTAAAGGCAAAAACGGCAGGTTTTGTGTTTTCTAATTCCTTTCCTAATACCTCACCTTACAGGCTAAAAGGGAGTGTGTGTGTGTGTGTGTGTGTGTGTGTGTGTGTGTGTGTGTTGATTGTGCATGAGTGCATGGATGTACTCGGGGGAGTGGGTGACAGTGTGACTGAGTGTGCAGGGCACAAGAGTGTGTCAGTATGAACGAATGTGTGCATGGCTAGGAGTGTGCCTGAGACTGTGAGTCTCAGGTCCTGTCACAGTCTCCTCCTGGAAGACTGTCGAGGCAGGCCCAGTGGTGGCTCTCTTCAGCATTTTTGTCCCCACGACCAAGCATGGTGGCCGGAGCCTGGCAGACACAAATGAATGGCTACCAGGCAGCTGCCAGCTGAGGAAAACCCACGGTTATGTGTGATGTGGCTTTGGGCCGAGATATTACCAGCCAGGAGGAACACTTCCCAGAGAAGATGGTCGGGTTGCTAGCACAAATGCCAATCACCGAATTATTAAGCACAGTAGAAGAAACTGAGGCATGAATGCCGGAAAGAAAACCACAGTGAGATGCTTCAGTGTGAACGTCTCCATTTACGACAGGTTCAAGTAGGAGCACAAAAGAGTTCGGGGCTCTGCAGTGCGGCTGAATGGCGGGACCACACAACCTTCCTGCTTGTGTGTAATTAACTTAATCACAGAAGTATCACGAGTGGAAAATGTCTAATTCCACCGCAGGATGTGCCAATTTAGTAAAACTAGAAATCATCTATAAGAGGTTAATTTTTTAAAAATTCAAACCTGGGATTTAAAGACACCTTTTAAAAACAACCCTCTCTGTCAAGGAGGAAACCCACACCACCAGCCCAGGATCCTTGGGTGGTAGGATGGTGGGGGACAACAGAGACCAGTCAACAGCTGGGAGAACCACAGCCTCTCTTGGTACTGTCATTGCCAGACAAAACAAAGAAGGGGATTTTTCACTCAGCAAAAAGCTGCAAAAAATAAACGCAATGAATGGAGATAAAACAGTCAGTGTGTGTGTGTGTGTGTGTGTGTGTGTGTGTGTTTGTGTGTGCATAACATATATACAATCATAAGTATGTATGTGTGCCATACATGCATATAATGTGGAGGGGTTGTATATTTTTATTTTATGTTCATAAGTGCTTGTCTGTATGTATGCTTGTGCATCACACGTGTGCAGTGCCCACAGAGACCTGAAGAGAGTGTTGGATCTCCAGCCCCAAAAAATAAAGTCATAAAAAAATAAAAGTAGACAAGGTGACTGGGTGCTTAAGAGTGTTCTTGCAAAGGACCTGAGTTCCTGAGTTCAGTTCCCAGCAGATCTGATAGGGATCTGATGCCCATAGGGATCTGATGCCCTCTTCTGGCCTCTGTGGGCACTGCACTCATGTACACACACACACACACACACACACACACACACACGTGGAAACACATATATAATGATTTCTTCTGCCACCAGAGTCACTTTTAGATCTTTGTTTTTTTTTGAGACAGGGTTTCTCTGCATAACAGCCTTGGCTATCCTGGAACTTTCTCCGTAGACCAGGCTGGTCTTGAACTCATAGAGATCCACCCGCCTTTGCCTCCTGAGTGCTGGGATTAAACTCATGTGCCACCACTGCCGGGCCACTTTCAGATTATTAATCCACACATAATCTCATGGATGTCATGGAAGTTAAGATGACATTTCCCCCTTAAGAGAATAACTCATTGTCCTAGCAATGTCAGTGGACCAGTCAAGGGACAAACAGCGTACTATGGCCAGAGAAAGGGGTGGTGGAGAGGGACACTGGGCAGAGACATAAACAGAGTGTGTTCCAGTGCACAAAAATCTTTCCTGACTTAGAGCCCCGAATTTAAGAAGCAAACACGTGGTGTGCTCAGCCAACAGAATCTGCTGTCTTAGAGAAAACACATCTTGTTTCACAGATATGAGCAGGCTCCCACTGTGAGTCCAAGCTGCCAGAGGGAGGTGGGAGATGGCCACTCAGTGTTGAGCGGAGTCTCCAAATCTCAGAAGAAAAACAAATGTCCCCAGGAGCAAAGGGAGCCAGTCCGCAGGCTGTGGCACTGCCATGGTGACCAACTTAACACAAAGCCAAGTCCTTTGTTTTCATAAAACTCAAATGCTACCCTAAAGACAGAGGTTGTCATGGTAACTCTTTCAAAGCCAGAGTCTTTCCCAGAGACCAGTTGTCTCACTCTGGAGAACAACCTTTTCTTTTGCGATAACAATTAAAACCCACTGGGCAGACTGGTGCTAGCCTTACAAGTCAAACTTATTACACAGCCCCTCGCTTTCAGACCCCAGGCAGGGTGAGACCCAAGGAGCTTCTGGAAAGCAACCTGCAATGACAATCAAAACCCAGTGGAAAGGCCATACCAGGCAGCACCAGTCAGAACCACACGAGAAGAGTGACTGGCTTTCAAAATACTTCAAAATTCAATCTAACTCAAGGACTTAAGACACATGATAGCTTCTAATTTTTTAGACTTATTTGATTATTTTGTGTACGGCGTTTTACCTGGTGCCCGTGGGGTCTGAAAAGGACATGAGATCCCCTGGAACTGGGCAACAAGGATGCTTAACCATTGAGCAAAATCTCCACTCTGACTTGACGCCTTTTTTAGAAATTTATTTTTATTTAAGTATATGTATGTGTGTCTGTGTAGGGGTGTGTGCGCATGAGTGCTCTGAGGAGAGGCCTGAAGAGGTGTCAGGTCCCATGGAGCAGTAGTTACAGGATGTTGTGAGCTGTCTGATGTAAATGCTAGGACCTGAACTCAGGTCCTCTGGAAGAGCAGTACACACTCTGGCCCTTAATTTATCTTTAATTGTTACTTTATATGTATGAGTGTTTGCCTGCATTTATTTATATGAACCACATATGTACCTGGTGCCTTTGAAGGCCAGAGAAAGACTTCCAATCTCATGGACTGGAGTTATGAATGGACATGTGGATCCTAGGAACTGAACTCGGGTCCTTTGCAAGAGCAGCAAGTGCTCCTAGCCACTGAGCCAGCTCTCTAGCTCTAAGACTCTTTGTTTAAAAAGCAGCTGGGCAGTGGTGGTGCACGTCTTTTATCCCAGCACTCGAGAGGCAGAGGCAGGTGGATCTCTGTGAGTTCGAGGCCAGCCTGGTCTACAGAGAGAGTTCCAGGACAGCCAGGGTTACACAGAGAAACCCTGTCTTGAAAAAACAACAAACAAAAAAACCCGACTCAGTTAATTGTTTAGATCAACTGTTTTACTGCACGGACATGAAATAGCAATAGAAAAACGTGACAGGATGAATGGTGGGATCGCTATAACAGGATTCTATTTGCTTGTTTGTAAAACACAGAGATACCCAGTACTAAGTGTGAACATACGGAACTGGCATGGTGGTGCACAGGCAGCTTGTGTTTAAACCTGGTGTTAAAGGGACTGAGGCAGGAGAAGCCCAAGCGTAAGACTCTGTCTCAAAGACACAACCGAAAGGATAAAATCCACAAGTTTAGGCTTTCTCTGTCTTCATGTGTGGCGTCCACACTAGTGTCTTTGATAATTTCCACCCACGGACCACAGGCATCCGTCCACAGTGATCGCGACTGTGCGGAAGGTCTAAGGGTCAGCTGATGAGGGCTGAGCTGTGGCGACTGACTGCAAGGGAGAAGCATTTTGGGTTCAATAGTACTGAAGCTGATGTACCCTTGATGGACTCTGGGAGGGAAGCCTCCTCTCCAGAGTCCCAGCGGAACTCCCTATGTGTGTGGGGGGAGGGGTGGCCTTGGGTGCATGCTGAGAGTCGGGGGTGGCCTTGGGCAGAAGGTGGATGCTGAGAGGATTCCCCTATGTGTGTGTGTGTGAGGGAGTAGCCTTGGGTGGAAGGTGGATGCCAGGGGGCAGGGGGTGGTTCTGGAGTCGAAGTTCTGCCAAGACAAACTGTGTGCTTTCCTTTCCACTGCCAAGGTCAGAGGACTAAGGAATTTCCTACTCAGACATCTGGTACCCATTGCTCAGCCTTAAGTGGGACATCCATCTCAACCCTCATCCCCAGGTTCAAGAACATTATAGAAGGTGCAGAAAGATGTATGAGCTGGAGGGTGGGGAGGAGGGCTGTGAAATGCTGTCTTCAAGACCGGACCCAGTCATTGAACCCATGAACTCGGAAACTGCCCAGGACATAGACGAGATCAGTCAACAGGCAGCACTAATCGGAGAGAGAGCTGGGTAGGAGGTAAGGAGAGAGAGAGAGAGAGGGAGGGAGGGAAGGAGGGTCAAAGAGATGTAGAAGAGAGAATATGAAGGGGAGAAGGACTGAGGTGCCTGATACAAGTACAAGGGAGGAGTTGGGGGGCTCCTGGGGAGTGTAAGTTTGGGGTACATATGATAAAGATGTATTGTTTACATGAATGAAATTATCTAAGAACAAATACAAGATAGTCTGTTAAAATGCACACACATGCACACACACACACACAAAGAGTGAGAGAGAGAGGGAGGGAGAGAGAGAGAGAGAAGAGGAGCATGGTGATACACACTTGTAATCGCTTGTAATCCAAGGTTATTCTGGGCTACACAATGAGTTCCAGGCCATCCTAAAGACACTTTGAGCCATGCTCAGTTAGCACTGTTCATTGTTCTTCAAACATTTACTCCTTAGTAAAAACAGATAAAGAAATTAGTCTCACAAATTGCACAGCTGAAATAATTTTAACCATAAAATTTCTAGCAAGGGCGCATACCAGGTGCCCACAGAGGCCAGAACTGGAAGTTGGATCTCTTATACCTGAAGTTATAAATGATTGTGAGCTGCCCAGCGTGGCTTCTGGGAATTGGATTCGGGTTCCCTCTAAGAACAGTGAACTCTCTTAACCTCTGGGCCATCTCTCCAGCCCTTCACCCTATGCATGTGTCTGTATGTGTGTGTGAGACTGTTCCAGTGCTTTTGTGTGTAGGCCAGGATGGCCTTGAGCTCGACGATCCTCCTGCCTCAGACTCCCGAGTACTGGGATTGCAGGTGTGTATCATCAGGCCCAGCTGGATCCTATGGGGTTTGTTTTGGTTTTGACTTTTTCAAAACAGGGTTTCTCTGCGTTAGCCTGGCTGTCTTGGAACTAGCTCTATAGACCAGGCTGGCCTCAAACTCAGAGGTCCACCTGCCTCTGCTTCCCAAGTGCTGGGATTAATGGCATGCGCCACTATGCCCAGCTAGTTTCTTTAATAATCCTCTAGACACATTAGGGGCAAAATAGTTATGGGTGGGGGGGGTTAAATGTTGTCACCTTGGACATGCAGGAAGGGAAAGAGGAACAACAGCAGTCCAGAATTTAGGGAGAAGGGGAGGGACAGCAAGCTTGCCAGGGAATGCCAAATCGTCACTTCCCCAAGGGACAAGTCTAGAGACACTACACACCCTTCATGAAACACGACTCAAATTCAGATAAGTCATTTAATGTTTCAAAGCCACCCACCACGTGGTAACCAGAAAAATCAACGTCACCTTGCTCTGGGAGTGCCTGTCCCCCTGTGGTTGTTGAGGCTTTCCCGCAGGAGCCCAGCTACAGAACCTGCCCAGCTGAAGGACTGACAGAACGTGAGGTGCATGCCCACAATGGACGCTCTCCTGCCATACGGAAGAACATCACATCATTGAAGGAGAGTGTGTGGAACGGGAGACTGTGTTAAGTGAAAACAGCTAGACCACAAAAGACAAGTACTCTACAGTTTCCCTCCTTGTGGGATGGAGGGGAGGGACAGGATGTGAAAATAAAGGAGTCTTCTGGGGATCCAGGAGGAGAGACCAAAGGTCATGATGAGGGCATGGGTACCATCCAAGTGCATATGTGGAAATAAATAAAACCCTTTAGGTTTTAACTAATTTGGGATTTATCAGACTGTCTTCTCAACTTGTGTCCACACTGGAAATAGCTACATTAAAGTTAGACTCAGGATAGAAATGCTGGCTTGGATGTGATGTGTCCCCTCAAAGGCTTCTGTGCCGAAGGGTTGGCCTCTGCTACAGCAATGCTCACTGTGTGACTTAGGGACAACGATTCGGTCACCAGAATTCTGACTTCATCAGTGTGTCCACCATTATTGGATTTGTCATTGAAAGGACCGTTGGCTGGACAGCTAGATGGCTCAGCGGGTAAAGGCCCTTGTGGCCATGCCTGATAACCTCAGTTTGGTTCCAGGACCCACTTGGTGGAAGAAGGCAACAGACTTCTGTGAGTTGACCTCTTACCCCTCCCTGTGCATGTGTGCAAACATGCACACGCAGAGTAGATATGTAAAATGTAAAGACAGAGGACTGCTGGGAGGCAGCAGAAACTGGACGGTGGAGCTTCCCTGACAGAGGATATGGTGTGACTTTGAGGGTACACCTTGGCTCTGGCCCCTCTGGCCTTCTACTTCCCAGCTGTGATTAGATGACCAGCCTCCTCCGCCACTCATTTCTGTCTCCATCTTGTCTCAGGCCCCAAACCATGCAACCAGCCAACCAGGAACTGAAACCTTGCAAACCATGAGCTCAGGTAGGTGAACCCTCCTCCAGCGAAGGAAAGCTAGTACAGAAAAGGACACACTTATGGTGTAGGAGGTCCTTCTGTTTGTGTGTTGCTTTCATTGGTTGAATAAAGAAACTGCCTTGGCCTTTTGCTAGGGCAGCACTTAGGTAGGCGGAGTAGACGGAACTGAATGCTGGGAAGAAGGGCAGAGTGGCAGACGCCATGAATCTCCTGCCTGCGATGGACACTGGTTAGAATCTTGCTGGTAAGCCACAGTCATGTGGCGTTACAGAGATTAACAGAAATTGGTTAAATTAAGATGTAAGAATTAGCCAATAAGAAGTTAGAGCTAATGGGCCAGGCAGTGTTTAAATGAATACAGTTTCTGTGTGATTATTTCTGGTGTAAGCTAGCTGGGCAGAAAGGACAGAACAAAAGGACCCCTCTCCGTGCAACACATTTACTGTTGAAATTAGGTCCGTGTTGACTTGTCTTACAGCTCTAATATGGCCATCCCATCCCTTATGAGCCTTTTGAAAATAGATTTCTCAACCAGAAGACTGCATTGTGGACCCTGTTGAGAGACTCCACCTCTTCAGTTGTATGAGACAGAGAGAAGCTGGCAGTGGGCACTGTGCTCCCCAAAGTTCTGAGGATTTCTACACAGAGCAAAGCCCAACTTATCCCATACTGGCACCCCATGATTGTTTGAGGTGTCCACTTAGAAGGACAAAGCCAGATCAGATGGTGTGGGCTAACACCTAGGATCCAGAACTATCCTGGATCAGTGTAGCCAGTAAGCACTTCATAAATGTTTGAGTATACAGGAGTCAAAGCAATTACTTATTACTACCTCCAAAAGTAGTAATAAGAGATAAGAGAAAAATCTGTTGGTAAAGGCCATACTGAAGATATACATCAATACATGATTTTTTTCTTTTCGCTGTGGTCTGAATGTCTTTGTCCTGAGTTGAAATGCTAGACCTCCCAAACTGATGGCATTAACAGGCAGGGTCCCTTCAGAAGACTACAGCATGAGCACAGGACCTCTGGGGTTGGCGTTGGAGCTTTATGAAAACAGAAGCAGACTGAAGATGTAGTTTAATCATAGAGTACTCCCCTAGGGTGCACAGACATGAAGTCCTGAGTTCAAATCCCCAGCACCCATGTAACCCCCCCATACACACACATGCAGAAAACAGCCATGCTATGAAGAGTGTAACCTCAGTGTTGCAGGATGGAGACGGGCAGATTTGGAGAGCTCACCAGTTAGGGAAACAGCAGACTTCATGTTCAAGAGAAGACCCTGCCTCAAGGGAAGAAGGGGTGGAGCTGGAGGAAGGCAACTGACATCCTCCTCTGGCCTCCACATGCTCAGGCATGGGTGTGCATACACATATGAACACACACATCACATCCATGCTGCACACTACATACCACACACACATACATACATACACACACACACACACTATACACCATACACAGAACACACACAAATACAAACACACCACAGACAACACACACCCTACAAACACAACACATGCGCATTTCAAACACACACACCCCACAGACCACGCATACCACACACAAACCCACAAAAGAAAATAAGAGAAAATATGTATACTTGACGTAAGCGGAACTGGCACACAGACATGACAAGCCGCCACATAAATTGCCTCAGCTGAGTCGAGACACTCAATTAGGCACTTAATTATCCTGAAGTGTATTGATGCCCTGTTTGAAGCGGCCCACCCCTTAGACTTCAGACAGACACATGGGTCAGCTAGCTCAGGAAGTCAGGCATGTGGAGAGGGGAGGCGGCATTCATCAAGGCTCCCAGCCTCCCTCCCTCCCACAGGCCTTGTCACTCACGGCACTGGCACTCCCGAGCAGCTCCCTTTGGAGAACTCCGAAATTTGAATGCTAAGTGTGGCTTCCTTCAGGACTCCGAGCAGAAGTGGTTCTGCAGCTCCCACCGTGAGTGACAGCTGATCCTTCTCACCACCAAGGGTCATACCGAGAACTGTTCTCGTTAAGCCTTCCGAGTCAGGCCCTGGTTGATGGAGTCTATTAACCGCCCCGCTGTAACGCACCGCGCAGGCAGTGGTTTGGGTCCCTGCTCCTGCTATTACATTATCACATCATTATACTCAGATTAGTTTTCCATACCCCTTGGACAGAGATGTGCTAATTTGGAACCGTAGACATTAAAATCTTATAAAGTTCTCAAGCAAGTGACATTAGGCTCGGTTTCTTCATCTGGGTGTTCTATCGAGACAAATATGAGGGCATCTGGTTCCTATGGAGCGCAGATTCCTCAGTCTGTGAGCAAGTGACTCTATCAGACATTCCTCTCCAGGCGGGGGGTTTGTTGTATGTGTGCATGAAGTACTGGGGACTGAACCTAGGGCCTTGCGTATGCTGGGCTGCTAGGCAACCAGTCAACAACCCCTGAGCTATAACAACAGCCCTCTTCGTTCACTTCTTTTTAAATTTTAGTTTAAATTTTTTCTGTGTGTACAGGTGTCTTGCCTGCATGTATGTCTATGAACCACATGTGTGCTGGTGCCCATGGAGGCCAAAAAAGGGTGCCGGATCTCCTGGAACTGGAGTCACAAACAGTTGTGAGCTGCCACATGGGGGCTGGGAATTGAACCTGAATCCTCTGGAAGAGCAGCCAGTGCTCTCAACTGCTGAGTCATCCCCAGCCTCTTACTTGTTTTCAGATTTATTTTTTATTTAACTTTATGTGCATGAGTGTTTCATACGTAAGTTTGTACCGTGTGTGTGTGTGTGTGTGTGTGTGTGTGTGCGCGCACACACGCGTGCACTCATGCCTGGTGCCTATGGATGTCAGAAGTGGGCTCTGGGTCTCCTGGAGCTGGAGTCACAGATGCTAATTCTGGGAATTGAACTTGGGTCCTCAGCAATGCACCCTCTTAACGGTTGATCTATCTCTCCAGCCCCAGGGAATTTTTTTGTAACCTTTTCATTTTTAGGCATGCGAATATATTTTTATTCAAAAGTTAAATATGCATGAAAGTCAATTAACTGTTAATTGAAGAAAAGCAAGTCATGTTACAGTGATTTCACATTCATTTAACAATTCATTATTAAAAATAAATTCATTATTTTGTTAAGAGTTACCTAACATATTTACATAAATAAATGGATAGGGAACTAACCAGATTGTTCCTTTCGACTTTTCATTTAAAGTTTATTTAACTATCTACTTATTGATTCATTTATTTTTTGTGGGAACCAGTGGGTTTCTTGGGCTTCTAGAGTGCAGTCAGGGGTCACTTACAGGAGGACACGTGGCCCTCAGGCAAACGCATCAGTACAAACTCATGCCCCATCGTGGGTGCCGACCTCATGGAAGGTGCCCAGGGTCCTGCTTTGCCCAGCTTTTCACTTCTTGTGTAGTCTATAGAGTCCCAAGCTCACTTCAGCCATCTGGATGATGTTTGATCCTTCAGAAATATTGAAAGAATAATGTGCTAAGCCCCCACATAGCGCTCTTCATTTTTAATGGGAGAGGGGACGGCAGGATGTGTTCATTCGTGCAGTGCCCCAGAAGCCAGAAGAGGACACCAGATTCCCTAGAAATGGAGTTACAAGAAGTTGGATGTGGGAACTGAACTCAGGTCCTTTGCAAGAGCAGCCATCACTCCAGCCCTGTCTTGGAGATCTGTTTTTGTTTGTGCGTTTCAAGATATGGCCACTCTGTGTAGTCCTGGCTGTCCTAGAACTCACTCTGTAGACCAGGCTGGCCTCAAACTCAACAGAGATCCTCCTGCCTCTGCTTCTGCCTCCTGAAGGCTGGGATTAAAGGTGTGCACTATCACACCCAGCCTTCTGTCGTAGGCATTCTTAAAGCTGACATCTTTAGAATCTGGGCATGCTGTTTTATTCAATGCCCCTCGGTTTGAAGTGTTCCACTAATCCCCATGATTAGATTAAGTTCAACATCCTTGGCACCCTTCAGTACTTACGAAGGAAACGAGTCCTTCGTCGGGAGGCCCACAGCGTCAGCTGCTCTCTTACTGGGGGTAGAATCGGAACCCTTGATTATGTCAGACCTCTCCATAGAGAAGACCCGTTTTCCTCTTTTTTTCTTTGATTAATTTTTTTAATGTGCATGAATGTTTTACCTGCATGTATGGATGTTACCACATGCCTGCCTGGCATACTTCAGAGGTCAGAAGGAGGCACTAGATCCCCTGGAACCCGAGTCACAAGTGGTTGTGAGCTACCACGTGGGGCCTGGGACCCAAACCTGCATTCTGCACAAGAGCAGCCAGTGCTCTCACCTGCTGAGCCACTTCACGCCCCTTTCTCGTCTGTGTAATGAATGAGTCTTTGAGGTGATCCGCGGAGGCATGAGCACCCTTTCCCACCACATGCTAGTCAATAGCTGTTATAGTTAGAGTATTCAATGTTCCCAGAGGCTCCTGTGTTGAACATCTGTTTCTCTGGCAACCATGTTCAGAGGTGGGACTTCCGGGGAAGTAATTGGATCATGAGATCTCTGGCCACCCCAAATAATGAACCCACTGATAGATTCACAGCTAAAGATTTATTGTTCTTGTTGTTGTTGTTTAACTCTGCGTATTTGTGTGGGTTTTGCACATGTGAGTGCAGAGCCCATGGAGGCCAGAAGAGGGCACTGTGTCCCCCGGATCTGGAGCTATAGACTGCCGTGAGCCTCCCAACGTGAGTCTGGAACCTAAACTTTGGCCCTCTGTGCTAATAACTGCTTAGCTAGCTCTCCAGCCTCTGGATTCTGAGCCTAATGGGCTGTTGGGAGGTGGTGGAAACTGGTGATGGAGCCTGGTTCAAGGGAGTGAGGACCAAGAATTACCTACAGCTCAGAAAGGTACCCCAACAGAAGTGTTACAGTTCTGTTGGGGGGGGTCAGTTTCCCCAGCAAAGTGTTCCAGTCCTTGCTCCAGGCAAGGGTTTTCTGATGCAAATCTAATAAATCCAGGTCCTTAGGGGGATAGATCTTATCCCAGTGCCCGCCTCCTTGATGCACACTTTTTTTTTTAAAGGCTTGTTTTATTTTAGTGACTGAACCACTTGAGGCCACAGGCAGCCCACTATGTACAGAGTGGAGGGAAACTTTATTTCTTGGTCTCCTCCTCCTTGGACAGGGTCTTGATGATCTTCTCCTTCTTAGCCTAGAGGCGCTAATCCCTGGCATTTTGTGCTTCCTTGATTTTAGGCCTATGAGCCTCAGCCTGGGTGCAGGCCTTGTCTGCCTTCAGCTTGTGGATGTGCTCCAAGAGAATCCACGTTCCCTTTGACCTTCAGGTACATATGGCTGTCAATCTTCTTAGAGTCACAGTATCTCCTGTAAAGTCGGCACGGGAGCCGCATCCTTCTCAGTCAGGTCACCTTCTCGGGCACTCGAGCATTGGCAGTACACTTCAGCTTCCCTATGCCCATTTGCCTGCCCTTCTGTCGAGCCAAAGTGTTTTTCCAGCATCGAGCCTAGGAATGGACAGACACAGGCTTCGGGATGTTCAGCCTATCTTTGATCAGCTTCCAGATCTGCTGACCGGAATTGGCATTGGCGATTTCACTGGTCTCATTGGGGTCCATCCAACCAGACCTTTTTACCACAGCAGAGAATGCTAGAGGCAAGTCTCTTCTGTAGCCTGAGCATACTCATGGCTTCGGACAGACGCAGCAGCAAAAGGAAAAGAGCTTCCCCACACACACACACACACACATACACGCGTGCGCGCAAACACACTCTTAGTTCATCTCTGCTTCCTAGCTGTCATGAGGTGAGCAACTTGGCTCCATATTGACTCCCCACAATAATTCACTATCACCACAGATACAAAAACAAGACAGCCAGGTGACCTTGAGCTGAAACCATGGTCAAAATAAACGTTTTTCTTCTTGGCTGTAGTCTTTGGTGTTCTGCCACAGTTAGGGAGCTAACTGACACAGAAAATGACTTAGCGCTTGTCACACTTCAAATACCTCCCAGAGGATCATGCGTTTGAACAGCTGGTCCGCTGGCTGATAATCTGTTTTGGGAGAGTTTGGTACCATTAGGAAGTAGGGTCTACCTCGAGGAAATGGGTTCCCTGTCCCCACTTCCAGACCAAATGTCCTTCATGTCCTGTCTTCCAGGGCGATGCGACAAGCTGCTCCAGCCACCATGCCTTCCCCATCATGAAAGTGTGAGCCAAACCACCGCTCCTCCCTTGCCTTGCTTCTGTCAGGAATCTTGTTATTGCGAGGAGAATGGTCTATAGTAGGATATCCACTGGTGAAGTTTGCTTAAGTCAGTTACAAGAAGACTTGCTTCAAAAAGCTATTTCTGGGGCTGGAGAGATATGGCTCAATAGTTACGAGCAGTTGCCGCTCTTGTAAAGGACCTAAGTTCGGTTCCCAGCACACGTGGGGTGGCTCACAACAACCTGTAACTCCAGCTCCAGGGAATCTGATGCCCTCTTCTGGCCTCCACAGGCATCTGCACTCACGTGCACACACACGTGCACACACCCACAGCTTAAGCTAAGTCTGGCATCCTCTGAACATGTTTCCATCAGTCCTGAGAATCTTCGAGTTTGATTTGTACACAAATATGTACTTTCTGCCTTTCGCTACATCTGGAATCCATCATTCCAAGGAAGCCTTGGTTCCTTTTAGGAAGGAACAGCACTTAGGGACCATGATCCAGGTGTTGGGTTTTCAGTTTCTGAGTCTTCTGCTGCTTATTTCCTCTGGAAAAATCCACACACACCACTACACTACCACCAAAATCTGGAAAGCAAAACGAAACTAATTTTGGTTTCTGTTTGCTTCTTCCCTTTATCTGCCCTCATTTTCTTCCCAACTTTCTTTGGGCATCAAATCTTTGACAAAATGTTGGCATATTTGAATGAAGACTCTGAACCCCTGACCCTAATGACCCAGAGTTTGGAGGGAGTCAATGTCCTTTCTTTCCCACTGCATCCTATAAGTTGAAATGGGTCATAAGAAGCTGTTTGGGGGGTTCCTTGGGAATAAAAGAACCGCAGGAGATCAGTTCCTAGTCAGATGTTTTCCTGGGGCTTGGGGAAGAGGAGGAATTTCATCTAATACAAATATCATTTGAATTTTAAAACACTATGTCTAATTGCTACTTATGACTATAGTAAAAATTGATTTTATACGCTGTAATTGTATGGTTTGAATATGTAATCAGGAATGCAAAGTTTGATGCCTTTGGTTTTAATTTACATAACGAATGTTTCTCGGCTTGCTTATTTCAGCCGTGTTTGGATAGGAATACACTTTTCTAATGAGGGATCAGATGCGCACAGTAGGTCAAGATCTTCTAGGGGTCTGGACCTCCCCCAATGATGTAATTCATTTCTTATCATTATTGTGGTTGTCTCTTTAACTGAATTGGTCCTTGCTTTAGTCATAGAAAGACATCCCAACTGCAAATCAGTTTTTGAATTCCTAACTGCCCCAAGATTTAGATAATCCTGACAGGTAAAAGGGTCAAAGCTGCCTACCACCTAACACATATTAAAGAAAGAAGATGAAGAACCTCTAGCTTGAGGGCCAGGAAGATGGCTCAGTGGTTAAGCACACCTGCTGCCGTTTCAGAGTATCGGGTTTCAGGTCTCAGCAGCCACGTGCGAAGTTTGATGCCTTTGGTTTTAATTGGCACACTTAATTTAAATAAATAAATTACATATTTAATTTACTAAATTCACTTATTTCAGCAATATCTGGGGGTAGGAACATGTTTTCCTAATAAGCGATCAGATGGACACAATAGGTCAAGATCTCATAACTGCTCACAGCTGCCTGTAACACCGGTTTCCAGGAATATGATACCCTCATCTGGCCTCTGAAGGTAACTGCATGCATGCGGTGTCTATACACAGACCCACAAATAAATCTTGTAAAGGTGTAGTTTGTAACAGCTGTTGTGCTCTAGTGTTTTAATGAAAAGTTCTTCATAAATAAGAGATTGGGACATCTCACAATTCCCCCGAGAAGCAGGATAAGTCATGGGATGCCTGTCACTCTTGCCTGCCTGTAGTGGTAAAAAATGATAGAATATTTGCTCAGGTTTAGAACTCCATTAGAGGGGCTGGAAAGATGTGGTCAGAGCATATGCTGCTCCGGAGTTTGGTTGTACTCACATGATGGCTCTTGACTATCTGTAACTCCAGTTCTAAGGGATCCAGTGCCCTCTTCTGCCATCTGTGTACATTCATAGCACGCGGTACACATACGTACACTCAGGTACATACATGTAAAGAAAATAAATAATTAAAAATACAATGATCAGGTAATAAGGGCTCTGACTTGATCAGTGATTTAATCTACTTATGAGCAGACTATTAGGGGGATTGTGGCAATGAGGGCGTGGTCACTGGGGTCACACCATTGGGTACTCTGTCTTGCCTGGTCCCTCACTATTGCTGACCATGAACACAGCCACTCTTGTGTGTCTCCCTGCCCTGGGGGACTGAACACTTTCCTCCCTTACGTTGTTTGTGTCTGCTATTCTGTTACAGCAGAGTCTGGCTGGCTCAGTTCCCAAGAACCATGACAAGAGACAGACTTGGACAGAGTGCTTGGATCCCGAGGGCTCTGACGTCATCAGAGGATCCATCCAGCGATGGCACCTAATGGGGGATGATGGAAACTCAGGAGTAGGGAGGAAGGGGGTCCTTGGAGGCACAGAGCTGTATCTCATGCCTAGACCCTTCCTCTTGTTTTCTCCCTCCCTCCTGGTCACAATGAGGTCATCCCTTTGCGCTAGCACATGACTGCCCAGCCATCAAGATGCTGAGCTTCGGGCTGGAGAGATGGCTCAGCGGTTAAGAGCACTGGCTCTTCTTCCAGAGGTCCTGAGCTCATTTCCCAGCAACCACATGGTGGCTAACAACTATCTCTAATGAGATCTGGTGCCCTCTTCTGGCCTGCAGGCATACATGCAGGTTGAACACTGTATACATAATAAATAAATAAATCCTTAAAAAAAAATGTTGAGCTTCAGCATGGGCCCCCTGAAGAGACAGATGATAACCATGAGGCCATGGACCAACATTAACTTCTCCTGAAAGTGAGTCTTTCAAGCGTCTTGTCACAGTGACAGAAAGCAAATGATAAAGCCCACAGAAATGTCCACTATTCATCCAAATATTTCACCATTACAGAATCTTGTGAGCTATGTATGTGGTGTGCGTGTGTGTGTGTGTGTGTGTGTGTATCTCACAAGCTTTTTATTGTTGACAATGACACACCCTCTTGGGGGAAAAAAGATGGTATTCTTCTGAAGAAATCTAGGAATTGTGAACTGACTGCAATAATACAAACAAAGGGCAAAATGATTTATGAAAAGATTTAGAGTCAGACAGAGGGCTTTTAATTTTAGAAAACAATTAATTCATGTCCAAATCAATTAAGGAGAAGCTTCTAATTCTTCAAACATTCTATACACTACTTTTTAAAATCTAATCACCACATGTCATTGGCTTCCTATGAAAAGAGTGTAAGTTGAGGGGCCAGGGGATAGCTCAGGGTTGAAGTGCTTGCAGCCCGAGTGTGAGAACTGGAGGTGGGACCCCAGAACCCACTAAAGGCTGGGTGGGTGTGGTAGCCCACCTGTAATTCCAGCCTCAGAAGGAAGAGAGACAGGATATCTCCAGAGCAAGCTGCCTATGGAGAGCAGCCCCATCAGTGAGCTCTGGGTTTGATTGGAAGACCTGCCTCAATGACTAAGGTGGAAGAGTGATTGAGGATGATGTTGAATATCAAACTCGGGACTTTACACAAAAACACACACGTGCAAGCATGCACACACATGTGCATCCCACACACATGAAAATGGAAAATAAAGGGGTGGTTGAAGAATATAAGAAGGACTCAAAGTAACAGGACAGAGAAGTGATGTTACACATGTAACTTAGCCTTGTTAAATGACAACCCTGTGTTACGATGCTCTGGTCTCTTAATGCATGGCCTTAGTGATGTTCTGGGATAGTCATCTCTTTAACTGGTATATTGAGGTGGTGGCTGTTGGACACCAACGTGCCGGGCTTTGATCTGAAACTCCAGCACCAGGAATTCTGTGAAGACACAGAGCAGAGATCCATCTACCAGGCAAGGAGAGCGGCCTCAGAATCCAAGCCGAACTGTGACAAAATCTGTCTCTCTTGTCCCATCACATAACCAGTGGCTCACTATAGCCATGGAGGGGCCCAGAGGTTCCATCTGCTCTTCCTCAAAAGGCAAACTGGGGCTGCTGCTGTGGGTGGGTGGGTGAGTGGGCTGGGAGGGAAAAAGGGAGAGAAAGCCCCAGCCAGCCCCTTGCTCATCAGGGAGGCCTCTGAGGAAGGAGACCCTTATCACCTGCCTGCCCGCATCCTCCATTTCATTTCTCCTCAGTCTGCCCCCTCCTAGGGTAGATGGACCCTGGAGCTTGGGGGATTTCGCTGGGGTAAGGATTGGGGGTGTTTCTAGACCTGTTTGTTGAGTGTTCATCTTTCCAGGAAGTATAATAAACACACCTTCACAGTCTTGAAGATTCCTGCTGGTTGACTCGCTGATGTTAATAACTTTTGACTTGGGGTGCTGACCGCAAACTTTGTGGGAGGATTTTAATTCACAAAAATAATAGGTAAAACCATTTGGTCCTTTGCCACCAGCATTTATCTTGATATGAGAGCTGTGCATACATACACATAGATTCATATGCATACATTCCTGTGTGGCACAGTTGGCTTAATTATGAATGAACGCATAGATGTAGGAAGTCTCCTCACACTGAATAGTAATTTTCTCTTGACTTACAAAATGAAATTAGATCAATCGCTTGTATTTGTTCAATTTTTTTTTCAACATTGGGGAATCAAACCCAGAGCCCTGCACATGGTGGGCGAGTGCTTTCTCATCCAGCCGCAAGCCTTACCCCTTGGGTTTTGAAGGGCCGGGTCTCGTTATGCAGCTCAGGATGGGCCTGACTTAGTAGGTAGCCAAGGCTAGCTTTGAACAGCATGAGCTTCCTGCCTCCATTGCCTCGGTTCTGATGTTACAACTCTAGGCATCAGGCCTTTTAAAAACATTTTCAAAACTCATCCAAAATTTTAGGATTTGTTTCTAGATAGACCAGAGTTATGAGATTTATGAGTCATGGGAGGCAGATGGAGAAAGGTCAGAGCTGTGGCAGAGGAGTTTAGGGTGTTTAAAGCTGATGTTGGGTGCTTGTCACTCACGGCCCCCCAGAACTGAGCATGCTATTGGACACCGAGCCCATCCATCCATCCGTCCATCCGTCCGTCCACCCATCCGTCTGTCCATCCATCCGTCCATCCATCCATCCACTGATTATTTGGATTTTAGATTGAGATAGGATCTTGATATTCAGGCCCCAATCTCACGATTCTCCCGCCTTGGCTACATAAATGCTAGGGTTATGGGCATGTATTACCATACCTGTCTGTTTACTTGCTGTGATGGTTTTTCTTGGTTGTCCACTTGACTGCACCTGGAATGAACTACAATCCAGAAATCGAGGGCACACTTGTGATCTGGACCTTGAGGCAAGAAGACAACAGGCCTTTGATCCGGATCCTGAGGCCAGATGAGCATGCCCTTAATCCAGATCTTGAGGATGAAAAGCACAACCTTAATCTGGGCCACCCCTTCTTCCAGAAGAACAATGGAAGAAGGGAGGGTTTGTTCGTTCTTTGCCTGCTTGCCCTCTCTTTGTCGGCACGTCCATTCCTTCACCGGCATTGGAGCCTGTGTCTTCGGGATTCCAGCATCTATAGAAGACCAGCTGAGATATCCAGCCTTGCGGGACTGAGCAACTACTATTCACAGCTAGCCATTGTTGGACTACAGCCTGGAAGTCATTCCAACAAATTCCCATTGCATATATATATATATCATATGTATGCGTCATATGTATATATATATCATATGTATATATATGTATACACACACATATATGTTCATTCTATAATGAACTCTGAACCACTAATACATTTACTTATCCATGTATTGAGACACAGTCTCTCTGTGTTGCCCAGTCCTGTCCTGAACTCCAGGGCTCACATGATCTTTCCTCCACAGCTCCCCACTACATGTAGCTAAAACTACAGGGACATGCCACCACTGCCCAGCTTAAAACACTTCTTGAATAAGTGGATGAATGAACGTTAAGACCAGGATGTCTCCTCCCCTGAGTCACACCATTTTATGAAATTAGTTTTTCAGATTGTGCTTTCCCCGAGAGACTCAATTTTACCAACATATTTGATTTCATTTTGAGTGTGGTGGGTGGCTCTGAACCTGTGTGGACACATAAACACCACCAGACACTCAGTAATAACTTATTCCTAAAAACAGAAAGAGGGTAGAGAGGTAGCTCAGTGGTTAAGAGCACTGGATACTCTTCCAGAGGACCTGGGTTCAATTCCCAGAGTCTATATGGCAGCTCACATCCATCTGTAACTCCAGTTCCAGCGAGATATGACGCCCCCTTCTGGCCTCTACAGGCACTGCACACACGTGGTGCATAGTCACACATGTGGGCAAAATACCCACACAGGCATTGCTAGCAATACAATGTTTTTAACCAAAAGGACACTGGATGCCTCATAAAGTGATCTTTGTAGATGCAATGCTATGCTCTTAAACCACTTAGTAGGGTAAATGTTTGCTTTCTATTGCTGTGACAAAGTCATGACCAAAAGGAACACGGAAAGGGTTTATTTAGCCTCTACCAAACAGTTTCATCACTGAGAGACATCGGGGCTGAAACTCAGGGTTGGAACCTGGAGGGAGGAGCTGAGGCAGAGACCATGAAGGAAAGCTGCTGGCTGACTTGCTCACCACGGCCTGCTCGACCTGCTTTCTTATACAGCTCAGGACTACCAGCTTAGGAATAGCATCGCCCGTGGTGAGCTGGGCTCTCCTAAGTCAATCATCAGTCAAGAAAATCCTCCATAGACTTGCCTACAGGACAATCTAATGAAGGCATTTTCCCAGGTGACTATGGCTTGTAGCAAGCAAAAAAAAAAAATAAATAAACAGCCAGCTTGGTAAACATAAATTTAAAATATTGTTTTATTTTTATGTGTAGTATGCATGTGCTTGAGTGTGTATGTGTGGTATGTGTGCATGTGGGTGCCCCTGAGAGGCAAGAAGAGGATGCTGGATGCCCTGGAACTGCAGTTATAAGTTGTAAGACGGCTTGTGGATACTGGGAACCAAACCCATGTCTTTTACAAGAGCAGTGAGTGCTTTTAACTGGTGAACCATCTCTCCAGTCCTGTAAGAATAGCTTTTATATGCATTGGGTAGAAATCATGAGATTGGTTTGACTGTAAGGGCCCGTAACCAAACTTGCCGTGTCTCCAAGCAATGCCGGTGTAGTTGAAGAATCATTGGTCAATTAGTATCTCTGCCTCTGCTATTGCTAATCATCTACTTACTGAGTTTGATGTGGGAGAGAGGAGTTCATCGCTCTGTTTGATAGATTATAGAGCAAGAGCACCAAAAGTAAGCGATCAGGGAGGTGCCAACCACGACGCTCTGCCAGGGAGCTTCCTAGCTATGCTAGAGAAGTCCTGAGCAGGCCATCAAGCATTCATCTACAACTGCTGTGGCAGGAGACTGACCAGCCGGCCTGCCTCTTGCATTTTGCCACCATTGGTGACTTTCATTGCATTTTCCATGGCATAGATCAGCTGATGCCCCATAGCTGAGAGACGGCCAGGAAGCAGTCACTGAAGGTGCAAACCCTGGGTGTGGGAGGTGACAGCACACAATACAACGTGCAGCAAGAGCTGCACTGAAGCCCCAACTCACCCACCGAGCCGCCTGAGGCTTTTGAAGTGTGAGTCTGTGTGTATGGGACCATAATGGAGCATGGATTTCCAGCACGGGAAGGTACGGGGAGAGATTGGAGCTCTGCTGTGAGGGCACACTGTGCCCTGGCCTCTTCTGCTTTGTAGTATAACGAGGAACTCAATCCCTTTTGGTAGAGTATGGGCTCCCTCTGCTGCTGACAGGAGACAGTCTCAGGGCTTTGCTGCCTGGGGCCTTGAGGATATTAAGCAGAAGGAGGTGGCCTGACCAGGGAATAAAAGGATGGGGGTAAGCATGGCAGAGGAGCCAATGGATGCTGTTAGCATTGCCCCTGTGGGTTCTAGGACTGCTGTCCGGTCCAGCTGCTGTCACATGAACACCAAGAACTGAAAGCAATGGCCAATACAAGGAGGCCAGGAAATACCGTGTGTGTCACCTGTGCATTTTCCATGTTTTCCTTCCTCCCTTCTGCTCTCCTTTTTTCCTGTATGTGTGTGTGTGTGTGTGTGCATGCCCGTGTGTGCTGTACGTCAGTATCCTCTGAATTAATTCTCTAGAGGGGAAAGTTGGTGAGACCCAGGAGGTGGACCATTACTCTTTGTCACCATCATAAAACACCATACTCCAAAGCAACTTATACGTTATAGAAGGAAGAGTTTATTGGAGCTTATGATCCTATGGGGAGAGTCAAAGATGGCATGGCAGCAGGTGGCTAGAGCAAGAAGTGTACAGATCACATCTTCAACCAGGAACATGAAACAGAGAGACCCAACAGGAAGGTGGTGAGGCTATAAACTTAAAAAAGCCCGCCCCCAGTGACATACTTCCTCCAGCATCAAGGCTCTACCACCTAAAGGTTCCATCCCCAAATGGCACCACTAATTGGAAACCAAGTGTTCAAATACATGAGTCAATGGGGCACATTTCTCATTCCAAACACAATGGAAGTAAACAAACTGTCACGTCTGGGCAAACGTCCCCTGGTGGGAGGGGAGACTCACCAGATGAGCTGATTTGGCCGTGAGAGGTTTCTCAGGACTAGACACTGCCTGCAAGTTGTGCAGAAAGCTCCAGGGTTGCAGCTTTCATGGGTCCCAATAACCCATGCTGGGGTGGGCTTCTCATCCTCACACACGCTCTGTCTGTAAACCCAGTAAAAATGCTAAGATCCACAAAGTTGGACTTTGGTGCAATCATTACTTTGGTCTGTTTTCATGGTTCCCTTTCTGGGCTATAGATGTATACCATGTCTTCCTAGGGAAAATCGGCCACACTTGTGTGTTTAGACATGCATGCATGTGGAGGCTGGAGGTGTCTGTAGTTGTTTTTTTTTTTTTTTTAACTTTTAGGCTCTTTGAGGGGCCCATCACCCAGTTCCCAAATAAATACACATGGAGACTTATTATCTATAAACACCTGATCTTAGCTTAACTTGTGTCTAGCCAGCTTTCCTTAACTGAAATTATCCCATTTATCTTTTGCCTTTGGACTTGTACCCTTCTATATTTCTGTATGTCTCTTCTTTCCTTCTTATTCTGTGTCTGGCTGGGTGATTGGGTGACTGGCCCCTTCTTTTCTCGATCCTTCATCTTCCCTTCTCTCTTCATCTCCTTCTATTTATTCTCCCTGCTTAGCAGCTCAGCCTATTTCTCTCTCCTGCCTTGCCATTGGCCTTTCAGCTCTTTATTGGAGCAATCAGGTATTTTAGGCAGGCAAAGTAACCCAGCTTCACAGAGTTAAACAAATGCAGCAGAAAGGAATGCAACACATCTTTGCATCATTAAACAAATATTCCACAGCATAAATGAACGTAACACACTTTCTTATCAAGGAAGGCATTTAAATAGGGCTAGCTGACAGCTTCAGAGATTTAGTTCACTGTTATCATGGCAGGAAGCATGGCGTAGCTCAGACAGCCATGGTGCTGGTGAGGCAGCTGAGAATTCTACACCTGATCAGCAGGCAGCAGGGTGAATGACAGTAGCCTGGTGCAAGAGGTGCGCGGGCTTGCTTTCAGTCCCGGTGGCCACCTGGCTCCCGCCACCCAGTGCCTGGCTAGCTTATACCCGAAATAAGTACACAGAAACTGTATTCATTTAAATACTGCCTGGTCCATTAGCTCTAGCCTCTTATTGGCTAACTCTCACATATTCGTTTAACCCATTTCTAATAATCTGTGTGTTGCCACTAGTCGTGACTTACTGGGAAAGATTTGGCGTGTCTGATCTGGGTGCTTCATGGCGGGCAGCTCTCTCTAACTCTGTCCCTTTCCCAGCATTCTGTTCTCTCTCCCTGTCTATCTAAGTCCTGCCCTATCAAAAGGCCAAGGCAGTTTCTTTATTAACCAATAAAAGCAACCCAAATACAAAAGGACCCTCCTACACCACTTGAAACCTCAAAGCCCCAGCAACAGGCTTCCTCAGCAAGGTCACACCTACTCCAACAAGGTCACACCTCCTAATTGTGCCACCCCCCTGAGCCCATGGGGGCCATTTTTCATTCAGAGCACCAGTAACAAAGACAGCAAAGATGCAGCAGTTCCCCTACCCATGAATATATATTTAAACTGATTGAAGGCAGGATTGCAGACTGGCATTGCACACCAATATTGATAAACACTTTACCTACAAGAGACAAAAAGTGAGGCAAAATGGATGCAGGCATCTAATGTGCTTTATACAGTGGGTATGGTCAGCCACGAAAGCAATGAAATAGAGGAGGGGGGAATGTGTCTGGAGACAAGGTCTTACTCTGTAGTGGCAAGCTGGTGTCCAATTCTAGATTCTCCCGTCTCAGACACCCCTGGATTGGCAGAGTTGATAGGCAAATACCACCAAGTCTAGTTAGGAATGAAGTTATGTCACATGGTACAACATGGACTAAAAACTTGAAGGTTAGATGACTGACCAAATATGCCAGTCACACATCAAGAAATATTGCATGAGAAGTCAACTTCACAGAGACAGACGGAGTATTGTTTGTTTTGAGATGGTAATGGGGGAAATAAATAAATGGAGTGCCAGTTTGTTACATATAGAGTGATCATTGCTCAACAGTGTGGATGTAGGTATTCGATGGACTGGAGGGATGGTTCAGTGGTTTAAAAGTGTGTGAGTCGGGCGGTGGTGGTGCATGCCTTTAATCCCAGCACTTGGAGGCAGAGGCAGGTGGATCTCTGTGAGTTCAAGGACAGCCTGGTCTACAAGAGCTAGTTCCAGGACAGGCTCCAAAGCCACAGAGAAACCCTGTCTCGAAAAACAAACAAACAAACAAACAAACAACAACAACTAAAAAAGTGTGTATTACTATTCCAGAGGATCAAAGTTCGATTCCCAACACTCTGCCAAGTATTTCCAAATTGCCTGGAACTCCAGCTCCTGGGATCTGACGCTAGACCCTCAAGCACACTACACACACACACACACACACACACACACACACACACACACACACACACACACACACACACACACACGGTATATTTTGGCATAATTAAAACACCTCAAACAAGTCACAGGATTGGAGAATTGAGCGTTTTTTTCAGCCTCTTCACCCAATACCGAGACCCCCACTTCAAAAGCAGGGTGTGTGTGCATACTGACAGAGTTCACACACCCACAGCATCTTCTCCTCGGAGAAGGGCCTGGGGGCAGGGAGGGTAAGGCAGACAGGGTATCGATTAATGAGTTTACATTTTGCAGCACTGCCCCATCGCCAATCTCTAGGGATCATTTGCATCTCCATCCCAGCCTTCATCTGACTTTGCTTTCACTGATTTTTTTTTTTAATGGCCAGGTAGTCTCTTCCACTTTCTCCTCACAGTTACGCATCTCAACCCGCTAGAAGTCTCAATCCGCTAGAAACAATCAAATAGGTTTTAGTGTATGTAAAAAATGTGCTACCATCGCCACAGTCCAGTTCTAGACCATTTCCAATCCCCACTTAGCCTTTCCATGGAAGCTATCAGTAAATTGCACTAATTATTATCCTTGCTAATCGACGTCCTATAACTAGACGATTTGGTGGAAGGGAGTAAGAAGTGCCCTGTTAGAGCGACCGGCTGTGCGCCTCCTATCATCGAAGCATCGGTCCTCCGCAAGGCGCCCTGGCAGGGGCGGAGCAGCCGCGCCTCCGGACTCTATCTTTGATGCCTGAGCGCCTCTCGCGCCTGCGCAGTAGCGGACGTCGGACTCGCGCTCAGGAGCTCCCCTCCGGGTGGACCCTCGGAGTTGCCGGTGCGGCTGCGCGACCCCCGACGGCGGCTGCGTTTGCGCGACGTGCGGCGGCCGCGCCATGGCGGACGAAGAGCTCGAGGCGCTGAGGAAGCAGAGGCTAGCGGAGCTACAGGCTAAGCACGGGGTGAGCGGGCGGGCTGGTGGGGCGCCGCCCTCGCCCCGGGCAAGGGCTCCCAGCGTCGGTTCGTGGACCACGGCTCCCCGCTCCCCCCATAGCTCCTCGTGTGTGCTTGGTTGGGGATGTCCCGGAGGTCGCCTCAACCCCTTCGAGTCCTCGTGGGCCTTGTGCGGGTCGGGGTGTGTGCGCCCTCGGGTCGCCCGCACATCCCGGCCTTGGCCGCCGTCGAGCCTGGTGCCAACCCCGCCGGAATTCTGGTCGTCTGGGATTCGGTCTGGTTGACCGGAAGTCAGTACCGTGTAGAGAGAGGGTCCTCTGGCCCCTGAGTGCGGAGGACACCCGCCCGACTGCGGCGTGACCCCGGCGGGAGTCTGAAGCTGGACCCCAGAGTCGGTGCTCAGCCCCCGCGGTGCCGTCTAGGAGGGAGTAGCGGGCTGGAAACGCATCTCAAGGCCAACCCTAGTGATGGTGGGTGGCCTCGGTCGCAGCACCCTTTGAACCAGCATCCCTCAGGCCAAGCCGGGGTCTCTTCAGACAGTCTTCTTACTGGCAGAAGTAGGGCTCCGTGGTTCAGGGCCTCTCCAGGGGATGTGTGTGTACTCAAACATTCTATCAGGTTGTGACTTTAGAAACTCGTCCTCACTTTGTAAATGTGGAGCTGGGGGTGGCGGTTAGCCTGGGCCACAAGGCTAGCCTAGTCGACACCCTCCTTCCCTTCCCCGGGGTCCACTCTCAGCCCTTCCGTCCGTATTTACTAAAACAAAACATTGCAAGTGGAAACCAACTCACTGATTTTTGTGAGGCCTAGTTTCCACTCCAGGAGCCGATCATAGCAGGAAGAAAATCGAATAAACCCTTTATTTTTGTTTTCATTTGTTTGTTCTTTAGAGATAGGGTCTCTGTCTGTAGCCCAGGCTGGCCTGTCACTTGAGGTCCTCCTGCCTCGAGCGCTAACTGGAGTTTTAGATGTGTGTCACCTTGCTCTTTCTCCCACCCCTGCGGTACCTTCTATTTTTCTCTCCTCTTTTGAAGCTCCACTCGATTAAAAGGTAAAATTATCTTTTGTTTCCCCAGGATCCTGGTGATGCAGCCCAACAGGAAGCAAAGCAAAGGTATGAGCCAGAATTGGAACTTTCTGGAAGGGTGGTTTCAGAGATTGAATTTGTCTCTTTTACTTAGTCGTTGTAATTGGTTTGACTCTTAACAGATTTCCTAAGGAGTGATTTTCTAATAAGTCCGTCCACAGCAGGGTAGTTCCCTTTTTAGTTTGATTCAGTAAATACTCTTCCTTTAATGCCTTGTTTTGAAGTTTTCCCTGATGCCTCTCTAAGCATGATAATAGAATTACTTTGTAGGGATGTCTCGACCCTGGCCTCACAGTAAGTATTCAGTAAACATTAACGTCCACTGCTGTTTTACCCCTCCCTGCATGTGGCAGAGCACTTTCACACAAGTACCAACATATATTTGATGGGTGGACACACCCTACTTTTGCCTCTTCGTTCCTGGGGTATACTTCAAATCTGAGCACTCAGTCAAGTGGTTCCTTTTTCCCCACTCCCTCTTCCCTGGTAGTGTAAATTCAGATAGCAGCCTGCAAGGTTAAACCTCCAAGTCCACATTCTCGGAGGAGCTGGTTTCATTTTCCTTCTCCGGTCAGGATCTCTCATCTAGGGTCTCTCTTTCTCTCCCTTGAGTACATTAAGCTCATGCATCTTAGTCTCAACTGCTTGGAAGGCTGAGACAGCATCTCATGTTCAGTCCTGCTGGGGTAACTTAGCATGACCCTGCCTCAAACTGGAAAAAGAAAATTAGGAGGGGCTGGGGATGTAGCGCAGTGCTAGAGCTTTTCCAGCATCTGCAGAGCTCTAGGTTCGAGTACCAGTGTGGCGAAAACAGACTGGCGTGTCTTATACCCACAGCATCTTAGATTCATAAACTCTGAGAAAATGGCCTAAAGAAATAAAGTTTAAGTCCAGTTCCCAAAGCCCTTGCTAGTGGGCACTACTAGCCCCAGCCGTTCTGCCTGACCACGTCTGCTATTGTCTGTCTAATAGGTTCCTTGGATGGTTGCCTTGGAGAAATATTTTAAGACGCCTATGTTGTAGAATATTATTTTCAGATGTGTTACATTTGTTTATGATGTGGAACATTTGCTTTAATGATGCAAAGATGTTGCATTCTTTTTTGTTGCATTTGTTTAACTCTGTGAAGCTGTTTCTTTGCCTGTCTAAAACACCTGATTGCTCTAATAAAGTACTGAACAGCTAATTCCAAGGCAGGGGAAAGGCTAGGCGGAGCAGGCAGGGAGAGAGGATAAATGGGAGAAATCTGAGAGGAGAGGATCTAGCAGTGAGAAAAGGGAGGAGGCCATTAGGGGCTGGCTACATAGCTAAGCCATGGAGTAAGAAGGAAAGAAAAGTACACAGAATAGAGAAATATAAAAGCCTAGAGGATAATTTAAGAAAAGCTGGCTAGGGCTGGAGAGATGGCTCAGAGGTTAAGAGCATTGTCTGCTCTTCCAAAGGTCCTGAGTTCAGTTCCCCTCACAAAGAGTAAAAAGAGCAAAGAGTAAAAAACCAACCAAATACACTCCTACTTAGCATCTTAACGCAGGGTGAGGTGTCACAGACCTGTAATCCTAGCACTTGGGAAGCTGAAGATGGAAGTTGAGGAGTTGAAGACCAGCCTTGGCCACACAGGGAATTCCAAGCCAGCTTGAGCTCTGTAGCTAAGCTTTATCTCTTCAGAAGTTTGAAAGTGGTATGCCGTGGAGTTAGAAGTCACAGGATCTGGTTCTACCTCGGCCACAGTTTTTCAGTCTCCCAGGTTTCTGTATCCTTCCTAAAGAAAGCACACTTGTTCTCTAACTTCCAAGACTCCACTACAGTGTGTAGCATGCGTTGTACTAGGTACCTAATGGTTGTTGAACTGAAATACTACGTGAAATAGCGGCCTGCCATTCTGATAGGTTTACACCACAGAGCTGCCTGTTAGAAGGCAAAAGCACCTAGCCTCGTGCAGTGTGAACCACAGGTGTCTCATAGTGGCCTGCTGGGTGGCTCAACAGGGAGGGGCAATTGCCACCAAACCTGATGATCTGAGCTCAGTCCTCAGGACCCACATGGTGAGAGGCGAGAGCTGACTCCCCAGAATTGTTCTCCAACCTCCATATGTATGCTGAGATGTGTGCCCCCCCACAATAAATAAATAAATGTAAAGATTCTTTTAAAGAGGCATTGAATAAATGACTTTGTACTCAGCATGCTGATAGCTTAGTTCTAATCTTGTGTGACCTTTGTTTTGTTATAGGGAAGCAGAAATGAGAAACAGTATCTTAGCCCAAGTTCTGGATCAGTCAGCCCGGGCCAGGTGTAAGCATCTTCAATTTCCTTTATCCTCATAAAATTGGCTTGAGGTAATTGGATGGGTGAATACATACATGGAGTCACTGCTCTCGTCAGAGCAGTCGTTTAAAGTACTGGAGTTAGGTTGTCTGGAAGTTGGCGGTTTATAAACTTGGAGAGAGAGTTACTACTGTTGAAGCGCAGTCCCTGCCTTTGGAAGATACCCCTTGAGGATATTTTCAGAAGGTTTTAAGGGTTCACTCTTGAGCAGTCAAAGTTGTGGTGGGGGCTAGGGGTTGATTGTATTCTGCGTTTTAGTGCTATGACTGCAGTCTTTATAGTAAAATCTAGAAACGTAGAAAGGAAGGAATGAGCCAGTCAGAGTAAACTAGCATCTATTTTGAAAGCCGAGTCCAGCCTCCGTTTAGAAGAGGCCACTGTAGATGGATCATGCCGTCATTTCATAGGCAGCTGTACATGACCAGAAGTAGGAGTTTAGAACCTGAGAACTCAAGTGTAACCTTGGCTCTCCCACCATATTGAATGACTGTCTTGAGACTGAGAGGCGTAACTGTACTGTCTGCCCTAACTGCCCTTTGCTATTGACAGACATAAGCTTGTGAAATGCTTTGGAAGTGTCAGTGGCTAGTTTGAAGGTATAATTAGTGCATTTAGTCTTCATGCTTTTTTGTGTTTTTTGTTTTTTAGTAAGTAACTTAGCACTTGTAAAGCCTGAAAAAACTAAAGCAGTAGAGAACTACCTTATACAGATGGCTCGGTATGGACAGCTAAGCGGGAAGGTAAGCCCTGACTGCCTGAAGGAGTGTCAAGTCTGAAAGCCTGGCTTTGGGGCCGGAAGATGGCTCAGCAGTTACAGTGCTTGTTCTCTTGCAGAAGACTAGAGCTTGGTTCCTAGCACCCGTACCAGGCAGCTCACACCTGCCTGTAACTCCAGCTCCAGTAGATCCAGTGCCCTGATTTCCAGATACAGTGCAGATGGTGCATATAGATACATTGTAGCAAAATACTTATGCACTTGAATTTTTAAAACTTAAAAAGTCAGCTGTACCAAATAATTTCCGTATTTGAATATAGAATTCTTGCTGACTGAAAAAGTTTTAAAGGAGAGAATAATCACCCCCACTGTAAATCTTGAGTGATGATTGCCTGTCCTAAAATGCTCAGCTTTTTCCTTTCCTGGTATTGTGTGGAATATCATTTGTATCAGTGTGACTCAGTGGTGACTCTTAGTCACCAGCCTTAAATTGTTCCTGCACTGAAAATAGGGTTTGTCAATATCAACTAAAACACCACCAGTGTTTGCAGAAGCTCAGCTGTTTTTTGCACTTGGGAGGGGAGGTTGAAGTCCTTGGTTCATGTGTGTCCCTTGTGTGTCTGGCTGTATCACCATGAAGACTATTTGGGAAGTCTAGTCTTCAAGCTTCAATGGCCACACAAGCCCTGTCTGCACTGGGCTGGAGCTGGAAAGAACCAGCTTTTCTGAGGATGTCGGTCTTTTCTAAGTATGTTGTGTTTGGGGTAGTCTGGGCAGAGGTGGCATATCCATCCATACCTGTGACCTTTCATTGCTTTGCTAGCAGTGACAAAGATGGCCTTAAACCCACTCACTTTGCTGAGGACTGTCCCTCTACTTCCCTTCAGATCTATTCCTGCACCTTGGAGAGACTTTACCATGATTGCTCTGCTTAGAGATGTTGTGTGCTTTGAAACACTTTTTTCTTCCTGGTTATAGGTGTCAGAACAAGGTTTAATAGAAATACTTGAGAAAGTCAGCCAACAGACAGAAAAGAAAACAACAGTTAAAGTAAGTGCCCTGCGTGCAATGGCAGAAGGCGCGGCTGTGTCGTTTTCAGTGTGCACCTGAGCAACCAGTGCCTTTGAGCTTTTAGACACTGATTTCTCTGATGTGGTTGGGAGCAGTCTGGCTGCATGGAGAGTGCAATGTTAAGATTCTTACCTCTGATTACTCCTCTTCACTTACTAAGTTGTTTCAAAGATGCACACAAAGAAGCTTCACTTGAGTAATTAAAAATGTTTTTCTCAGAAAATTGGAGGCTTTAGAAAGTGTCTGACATTCCTTTAATTTTCCCCTAGTTCAACAGAAGAAAAGTAATGGACTCCGATGAAGATGATGATTACTAAGAGGAAATGCTTAGACTTACGGAGCAGCGTTTAGGGCAGTTACAACCTTTTAAATGTTTACTTTATTGTCTATATATGCCTTTTGAAAAAATAAACTTGTTACTCAAACTAAAGCAGTTTGAGTGTTTCAGAATCACAGGCCTCTCTCAAGAAGATCTGCATTTTGAATAATTTTTCTCTTCCTTCCAAAAACTTTTAAATGGTGGCCATGTAAGTTTACCCTTTGCGGCTGGGATGTTAACATGGGTGGAGAAATAGGAGCTGTGCCAGCATGCTTCAGCAGCCAAAGACATCAGGGGAGCGAAACTCTGGGCAGCCAAATCTGCTTTAAGATCTGAGCACATCAGACCGGGAGGTGGTGGCGCAAGCCTTTAATCCCAGCACTCAGGAAGCAGAAGCAGAGGCAGACGGATCTCTTGAGTTCGAAGCCAGCCTGGTCTACAAGAGCTAGTTCCAGGACAGGCTCCAAAGCTACACGGGGAAACCCTGTCTTGACAAACCAGGAAAAAAAATCTGAGCACATCCAACACTCTTAAGGCTGAACTTTGTAGAAGCGGGGACGATTCCTTTTCCTGCAGGTAGCATTTCAAATTCCCAGCTTTTGATTTATTTTACTTTCCAGAGGTGTTGAGTTTACTTATCCAACAAATACCATTCTGATCTAAAACAACTAGAGTGGCACTTTTGCAAATAACTAAGATATCCTGGGGTAGCTGTTGGACAGTGACATGTTTACAAGAGTAGGCTAGGGTGATGGCTCCATGCTGACCAGCTTGGGACACAGTTCTTTTTCCAGCACCCGTGTTGAGCAGCTCACAACAGCCTGTGCCTGCAGCTCCAGGGGATCAGACATCCTCCAGTCTCAGAAACTTACGCATGAACCCCCTTATAAGCACACAAACACATACATGATAAAAAATAAATCGAAAAAATGCAAATAATTGTCAGTTTGTGTTCAGGATTGCCCCATGGTAGTCGATCTGCTGACGGGTATTGTGGGTGGTTTTGGTCCAGAGGGTTTTTGTTGAATGTTTTGGGTTTGTTGTCAAAGCTGGTCTCCGCTCTCCATTCAGCCAAGGATGATCTCAGACTGATTTCCTGCCTCTACACCTCTAGTGCTTAGATTACATAAGTGTACCACACCTGGTCTTTGTGATGCTGGGAATTGAACACAGAATTCCATGAGTGCTAAGTAAACAATGCACATCTTCAAATTACCAGTTCTACTTAAAATTTGCTTTATGGCTCATTGATATGAAACGCTAGAAAGATACCTGTCTCTGCAAGTTTTGTTACATGTTTCCTTACAGTTACCAGTCCTGATACATGAAGTGTGTTGTCGAAGGACACATGGGAATGGAAAGTTGATGTACAAGGATGGGGTCCTGAAGACAGCTAACATGCTATGTGCAGTCAGCCTGCAGGCATGGCGCTGGCAGTACTTGGAATTACAAACAACACAGGTTTGAGCATTGCCAATTTTTAATGGCCATGTCAAGTTTTCTTTTTAAGTGGGGAAAGCAACTGCAGAAACACATGGAAGAATAATTGCTCCAGTACTCAGTGCAGTGGTTATTAGCAAGTGAGCCTGGGCTCTGAGGAGTGCACTGCAAGCTGAAACTCTGCCTCTTTAGAGTCTGCCCTGATAAACCATGAGGTCACAGAGCCAGAGCAGCACACATCAATAACGTGGGTTTGTTAAAAATGAACAAGGACGGGCTGGAGAGATGGCTCAGCTGTTAGCACTGGATGGGATACCCAGCACCCATAGGGCACCTCACAACTCAGGGGGTCTGATGCCCTCTTCTTTCCTGTGTGGCCATGAGGCACACAGACAGAAAAGTAGGCCACTACCCATTCTCATTAAGTGGGAAAGAGAAGAATCAACAAACCAACAGAGAGCACCTGTGTTGGAGGCTACATTCATTCATTTCCTGTTTCCTGTGCTGGTACAGACCTGTAATCCCAGCTCCTTGGGAAACCAAGGCTAGCCTAGGTAACTTAAGTAAACCAGGAGTGTCTATGAGCAAACTTGAGAATTGTGTATGCCATTGAGCCATCTTCATTGCATCGACCCTGAGCGGGTGGATGGGCTATGTTTTGCTCTGAGTGAATCTAGGTGAGTGTGCTAGTGACTCTTAATTACAGGAGACACTGCATCCATCCAATGAGGACTGCTTTTACACAGCGCGGTGGTGTGCAGGACTATCCCCTGAGCCAAGACTACACCAAGTTCATCACTTCATCTGGCCTACTTGCAAAGATCATTGCGGCTGGGTGGGTGTGTTGAATGTTACTGTTCCTTTATGGTAGGGGTGGGGGGTGACAGTCATGGGACCCTGAGCTGAATGTACGCCACCCCCTCCAGCCTGTGATTGCACATGGCCTCCGGGAGGGGCTAGCATGCATATATAGAAAGGCAGGGAAAGACTAAGGAAGGGGGCTCCATCTACACAGGCATGATTCCTCATCCATGACCTTCCATTGTTCTATAAGGAAGCTCAACAAACTGTTGGTTCCCCAGAGTGAACTCCAGTGTAATCAGTCAGACCTTGGTTTGTCATTGGGATCTCAGGAAAAAGGCAAATTCCATCTCCACCGGAGGGAAATTTTCACAATAGGTTTGCAGAAGGATGGCTGAGAAACTACACAACAAAATAAAAAAGCTTACATGACATGCTCAAGAATCATAGAGTTTACTGTTTTCTTTTCCATCATTTGGCACATATCCAAGGCACATTAGAAAATTAGAAATCATAAATTACTTTGTAGAAAAATAATCAGCCCCTCCCTTCTATACATCCACACAGATCTCCCAAGAGTGTGCACAAAGTCATTTCCTCTTTACAAAGTCCTCTGAAAACGGACTCAGGATGAACCCATGTTTGCAACTTTAGGATCAGGAACATAAAAAAATAATAGGATCTATAGAAAGTTATAAAAAGGAATCAATGGTGATGAATTCTAACTTAAACTCTGACCTGGCTTGTGCTGTAAATTTTGAATTTGAATCAAAAGATTTAAGATGTGCCAAAGCTGCTCTCTGGTAACCATCCGTCAGGTGTGCTGTCAGGGAGGCTCTTAGCGGAAAGGAGTATGAGCAGAAACTGCTACAGGTGCACACGTGCAGTGACCCAAGTGGTGCTGGGAAGGAGACGGCCAACCTTCCCCATACATGTGGTGCAGAACAAGGCAAAATGGCAGGTCCTTTTCAGTGGGATGGACATCAAAATGGCATTCAGGCACTTCCCAGTTCAAGTGTTTCCAGGTTCCATTTCTTCATCCCAACAGGTGCTTCTCTGCCTGGCATCCAGTTCCACAGGACTGACATTGCTTCTCTTGACATCTCCCGGACATGAGGATCTTTCTAGCATAGGGTTTGCCTGCTTATCCACACCACAGACACCCAGCACCTTCTAGCCAAAGATCAGAATCTGATGGTGTGAAGCCTTTGCTCATAACCAGGAAATCCAAATACTAAGTTGAAGAGGCTCATTCATTCCCTCTTATTCCTTTTCAAGTATATTAGCTTTGAAGAGAGAGGGTGGTAAATCCAAGGGACAGTCTCTCAGGCTGGTTATTTAAAGTATGCTCACTTCTAAGCTGTATTCATGCTCACCACCTCACTGCAAAATCATGTCTCCGTAGCAGATTTACCAATCCCTTACTGCTAAGATTGAGAAACACTACCCTCTTGGGTGGTCGGGTGGCCAGTTAGCTCTGGGAGTTGGGGTATGGCTGCGTCATTGACCGTATGCCGGCGGACCATCCGCCTGTGTCCAGGAGCATGCCTTGGTACAGGCCTCTCTGGGAGCCCCTTGTTTCCTTCCTCAGAAGCCTGACATCTGTTCTGGTCTGATGAGTCATTCTGAATTCCCGAGACTCTTTGCTTCTCTGGCTGAAGAAAAGAGAAAACTGAGGTTATGGCCATACTGTGTGTTTTAAACCACCACTCAATTGCATTAGCTTTACCTGATTACACACTGACCCCACAGACACAGTGACAACTTGATGTTCCTGTGACAGGTTGACTGTCATGCTCCATGAGACACAAAGTGCTTTGTGTATTTTTCTCCTTTTTTTCCCTTTTTTAAAGGATTTTTATTTATTATGTATATAATATTCTGCCTGCATATATCCCTGAAAGCCATAAGAGGGCACCGGATCTTATTATAGATGGTTGTGAGCCACCATGTGGTTGCTGGGAATTGAACTCTCTTAACCTCTGAGCCATCTCTCCAGCACCACTTTGTGTGTTTCTAATCTCTGATCACTGTGTGCTGTTGCTGCTCCTGGGCAGGATACCCAGCAAAGCTATGGAAAATTAAATATGAAATCAAACTTTGTAAGCTGCATATGGCAGCTCACACCAGTAACCCTGGCCCTTGGGAGGCTGAGGCAGGAAGATAACCGTGAGTTTGAGGACAGGCTACATTACTATGAAATTCTGTCTCAATAAAGGGGGGGTGCTAAATTTGCCACACTAATTGTTAAGTAGATTCTCTAAAATGATCATCTGTAAGTTTTATGTATCTGTCCCAGCAAGCCTGTGGTGTGCATGCCATTCTGCAGCAGCTGGGAAAGACAGAAATGACTGTACATTGGAGTTTTTCTAATCAACTGATTCAGTAGGAAGTTGGGTACATACAGAACCACGGGGGGTTTTATAACATAATTATAACCTATGCACACACTGTCCATACTTCAGATATTAAAAGGCAGTAAAATCTGGGCTATTCTGCTCTCTGTTCACACTGAGTTGAAGCTTCCTATGTACACCACGACTCTGCACGTCTCCCCGACTTTCTTGGCTCAGGACTGTAATTTTATAATTTTTGGAGACCACGTCTCACTGTGTAGCCCTGGCTGGTCTTGAACTCAGAGATCCACCCACCTCTGCCTCCCAACTGCCGGGACCACAGGTGTGCACCACCATGCTTGTCCAGAGCTGTAATTTAAAATTTACTCCTAAGTCCACACTCTTCCTTCACTGTAGAGCTAAAGTTTTAGCTGTTGCTAATTCTTTCAGTGAAGAGGGCAGTGAAATGAGGAGTGTTGGGGCTGGAGAGATGGCTCAGTGGTTAAGAGCACTGACTGCTCTTCCAGAGGTCCTGAGTTCAGTTCCCAGCAACCACGTGGTGGCTCACAGCCATCTGTAATGAGATCTGGTGCCCTCTTCTGGCCAGCAAGCACACAGACAGACAGAACACTGTACACATAACAAATAAATAAATCTTAAAAAAAAAGAAACGAGGAGTGTTGAGGAGACATGTCCACTGTGGGTTATTTTGAAAAAGTCGGGCAATAAGCCCTTGCTGGGTAATCACTCACCTCCTGCAGAGAACCTCCAGAAAGATCAGGCACACTTCTATCCCTTCCCAGAGTTTCCCTTGAAGTTCTTTCCCTGAAATGCAAAATAAGCCAAGTATTAATCAAAAACCAAGTTAAACATCTGGAAGCCTTCTGCCGGACACAAGACGGCAGCATGGCATGCACAGTTAAAGCTGCACATACTTCTTCATCCCTTGGAAGCAAACCTCCCCCCGCTCAGAACCACAAGTCAACTGGAACTAGATACTCACTGGAGCCGCGCCCCAGGGTTAACGAGGCAAAACTGCCTCCTAAAAGGCTCTTCTGGCAGGTTGTACATTTTGGGATTCCCTATGGGGAAAAAAAACAGTAAAACATGAAAATTTTGTAAGTAAAAGGAAATGGGCTGGGTGTGGTGGTGCACACCTTTAATCCTAGCCCTTGGGAGGCACAAGCAGGTGGATGTCTGAGTCTGAGGCCAGCCTGGTCTACAGAGCAAGTTCCCGGACAGTCAGGGCTACACAGAAACCATGTCTTAAAAAACAAACAATACAAGCATACAAGTTCTCTGATTTCCTAGCTCAACAAAACTTAGAAAACTAAGTATGGAATCTGCTTTAAAAACCTATACATAGCTGTTCCTTATGCAAACCCTGGTAAGACAAAGCCAAGTCTATATACTGATGCTTCTCAGCTGTGGCTGGTTATGGCAAAGGTCACCCTGCAATTATCTAGGAATGCGAGTGGGTTTATCTACGTGGTTGCAACTGCATTCAAACTCAGTTTTGAAAAGCTCATAAAACAGAATCCTTTTTAAATCACCTTTTAAAGAGAAAATATTCGGACTGGAAAATGGCTCAGCAGTTAAGAGCACTGACTGTTCTTCCAGAGGACCTGGGTTCAATTCCCAGCACCCACATGGCAGCTAACAACCGCGTTTAACTCCTGCTTCAGGGGATCCGACACCCTCATCTAGATATACTTGCAGGCAAAACACCAGTGTACATAAAAATAAAACTAAACTCTTGCAAAGAATAAAAATTAAAAAAGAGAAAGTACTCAGTAGGACACTGTTGGCCAAGTGCTGTTCCAATCACCACCACCCTTGGTGCCCTGCAAATTAGAACCAAGAAGGGCTGGAGAGACGGCTCAGCAGTTCAGATAGTTAAGAGGGTATACTACTACTAGAAATGACACAACTTTGGTTGACAGGTGACTCACAGCCACCTGTAACTCTGGTTCCAAGGGCTCTGTCACCCTCTTCTGGACTCCATGAGCACCTGCACCCATGTGCACATACCCACATACAGATATGCACATATATACATAACTAAAAACAATCTTAAAAGAGGGCAGGAGTAGTTGGCAATTGCCTAGCAAGTGCAAGGTTACATCCTCATTATAGTGGAAAAAGGGAAAACCTTTAGGGCAGTGGTTCTCAACCTACCTAATGTTGTGACCTTTAATACAGTTCCTCATGTGGTGACCCTAACCATAAAATTCTTTAATTCAAAAACAGCTCTTCACCCAATGAATCATGATCTAGCATGGGGTTTTTTTTTAAAGATTTATTTACTTATTGTGTATACAACATTCTGCCTCTATGTATGCCTGCACGCCAGAAGAGGGCGCCAGATCTCATTACAGATGGTTGTAAGCCACCATGTGGTTGCTGGGAATCGAACTCAGGACCTCTGGAAGAGCAGCCAGTGCTCTTAACCACTGAGCCATCTCTCCAGCCCCCTCTATCTTGGTTTTTATGGTCCCCATGTCCCTCCATGTCATGACAAAATTACACTTTTCATTTATAATTAAATGCAAATGGGTAGGAGCATGACTCAGTAGTAGAGTACCTGCTTGGCATGTATGAAGCCACAGGTTTGTGCCCAACACCACAGAAATGCCAAAACCAACACACACACACACACACACACACACACACTCACTCTGAAGGGCTGGGGAGATATCTTGGTTGGTAAAGTCCTGCCATGGAAGCATGCAGATCTAAGCTCCTGCGCCAGAACCAAAGGCTCAGTGGTTCAGAGCACTGGTTGCTCTTCCAGAGAGCCCTGGTTTGGTTCCCAGCAACCACATAGTGACTGCAACTCCAGTTCCAGGACATCTTCTAGTCTCCAAGGGCACCAGGCACACACATGGTGCACAGATACACATGCAGGCCAGGTGTGGTGGTAAATTCTTGTAATCTTAGCATTGGGGAAGCAGAGACAGAGTCCTGCTTTGCTGGCCAGCCAGCCTTGCCTACTCCCGAGGCTCCAGCCCAGTGGGAAGCCCTCTGAAAAACAAGCTGGGTGGCTCCTGAGGAATGCCACCAGGGTAGACCCCGACACACACACACACACACACACACACACACACACATGCTTGCTATCTCTCTCATACAGACACACACTCACACACACACTCAAAATGCAGCAGCTACTCAGGAATTCCCAAATGGACCCCGATTAAGAATTTAGAAGCACTTACATTTTTTTCTGATCTTAACGGTCACACATTCCTTATGGTCTGTCTCAGCGACATTGTTTAAGGACGCAACACAACTTGGCACTACCTGCAGCAACTCCATTATTTTTGAATCCTGCAGTTGGAGAGGGAAAATGTCAATGAGCAGTTTTAATGTTTTCTCAGCAGACTGTGGCTCGGGTTTCCATCTAAATATCAATATGTTGGTGTGACTGAACCCTCGCCCTAATTCAGTTCTGCAACAACAGCACAGCAATGAGAACACATCCGGGCCGTGCCTGTTGTCCCAGCACTTAGGGCTGAGGAGATCAATCTTGGGCAACAGAGAAACTCTCTTTCAGAAAAAGATTCTGTTCTTCATTTAGGAGACACTCTGGCCTTCACTAGAAACCCCTGCCTGCATGTTTAACTGCTACATACAATTGGGGTAAGCGCAGTAGGGCTGTAACTATATGGTTATTAGGAGACTGTTCGGGAGCCACCGCCCAGTCCACAATAGAACATTCTCAGCACCACCCATCGTTGAGAAAGTACTAAACAAAATGTTACGAGCTATCTGAGCTATCAGTTAAGTAACTTCAACCCTCAGAGATACTTCCACCCATTCAAGGACACCCAAAATTCACCATCACCTGACACACCTTACAGTATATCCCATCTCTAGATTAAGGCAATAAGAGACAATATTTAAAAGTTTTTCCTTTTGAGGTGCTAGGGATATTACCCAGGACCTTGCACCTCCAGCCCCTCACTGGGGGATTCTAGGCAGGGGCTCTACCACTGAGCCACACCCCAGCCCCTCACTGGGGGATTCCAGGCAGGGGCTCTACCACTGAGCCACACCCCAGCCCCTCACTGGGGGATTCCAGGCAGGGGCTCTATCCATTGAGCCATGCCTCCACCCTTAAAATTAAATAGGCCTATAATTAGGTTGGATTTATAGTGACTTTAACATCTCTATTGGATCAACCAACAACCAACTAGCTGCCTATCTGGAGTTTAAAGCCGAGATTTACCATGAAGACAGGAACAGAGGAAAGCAACTTTTAGCATGATTGGATGGTGAGAATGGTAAGCAGGGCATCTAAATTCTCTCAGGATCTGAGGAATTTAAATCCCTACAATCTAAGACTCTCCATTATGCTACAGGGCTGGCCAATCCAAAATGGCGTCTACCCTGCCACTTCCCAGATGTGAGATCATCTATGTGTGCTAGACCAAGGTGTCTAAGAGTGGCAACCGATAGGTGCTCTGCCTTCACTTGGGCCTTGGACCTATCCTAGAAAGAATGCGCAATGGCATTGTGAGCATGTCCAGCCAGGGGACAGTGGCTAGTATCCAGCCCTGCCAGTGGGCGTCTAGTGTGCTCACTTAGCTCAGCACAGAGCACCAAGGAGTCTGGCTGTTGCCATCTCACCCCTGGTTTGAACACAAGGGCTCTACAGTGTGCTTCAGGGAGCACTGGTGCTCAGCCCGCCAAAGCTGCGCATCACCTGTTCTGCGCAGTCCATAGCCGTGTACTGCCTCTTGTTCAGGATGTCAACAGATGCTCCATGGAACAGAAGCAGCTCCACCACCAAGGCATGCCTTTCCAGCACAGCCTCGTGCAGGGCTGTGTTGCCTTTGTTGTTGGAAGCATTGATGGCGGCCCCGTGCTAGGAGAGAGATGGGATAGGAGATGCAGAATCTATGTGATTGTTCACTATAAAATTTCTTTTTAAAAATTTCTGTATTGGTTGAAGTCTATGTATGCCACAGCATGAATATGGAGGTCAGAAAACCACTCTCTGGTCGATCTCTCCTGTCTTGTGTCTGCTGCTCTACTACATAAGGGAGCATCTTGCCAGTTCTCCTGTCCCCGCCTCCCATCTTGAGGTTGGAATGCTGGGATTATAGGCACGAACCATAGGACATCCACAGCTTTTTTGAAGGTTTATTTATTTTTTATTTTATGTGTTGGAATATTTGGCTAGTGTGCATGTATGTGTACTGTGTGCGTGCCTGGTGCCTTTGCAGGCCAGAAAAGGGTGCCAAATACCCTGGAAATGGATGGTTGTAAGCCACTATGTGGGTGCTAGGAACCAAACTTGGATCCTCTGAAAGAGCAGTCAGTAAGCTGGACACAGTGGTGCACACCTTTAATTCTAGCACTTGGGAGACAGTGGCAGGCGGATCTCTGGTTTCGAGGCCAGTCTGGTCTACAGAGTGAGTTCCAGGACAGCCAGGGCTACACAGAGAAACCTTGTCTCAAAAACACAAAAATAAAAAAAAATAAAAGGAAAAAAAAGAAAAAAGAAAAGTCAGTGCTCTTAATGCTGCTGAGCCATCTCTCTAGCTCCAGCGTCCACCTTTCCCTGGATCCAGGGGTGGAGTTTAGAATTTAGGGAGCTGGGCTTTCACAAGCACTTCTTCTACCGGCTGGGCCATCTCCCAGGACCATAAACTTATTTTCTAAAGACAGGGTAGTGAAACATACCTTTAATCCGAACACTCAGGAGGCAGAGGCAAGCCTATCTCTTTGAGTTTGAGGCCAGCATGTCTACCTGGTGAGTTCAAGGCCAGCTAGAGCTGCACAGTGAGAACCTATCAAAAAAAAAAAAAGTAGTCTGTTTTTGAGATGATGTCACTATGTAGCCCAGGCTGGCCTCAAACTCAGTCTCCTGGGTATTAGGTTTACAGGTGTGTGGTTAGCTAGAAAATTCTTGCAACTTCTTTTTAAAAATTAAGTTGGACTTTTTTGTCTTTCAATTTTTAATGATGTGCACGTGTGTATGGTTGTGTGCGTCTGTGCAGAGGTGCACAGGTGCCTAGAGGGGCCGGAAGCAGCAGATAACTGGGGTTCTAGTTTCTGGTGGTTATGGGACACCTGATATGGTGCTGGGAGCCAAAGTCAGGTCCTCTGCAAGACCAGGAGCCTTGACTGCTGAGCCATCTTGTTAGTCCCCAAATCAAGGTTTTAAGCAACAGTTTTCTTTTAACAACAATTTCCTACGTTAAACAGAAAAATGTTTTCTTAAATTGCTGAGGATTAAAGACAGCAACATCAGACTGGTCACAACTGCCTATTAATGCCAGTTCCAGGGGATCCTGTGCCACCTTCTGGTTTCTGTGGGCATTGCATATACATGTCATACATACATACATGCAGGGCAAAACACAAATTCACATAAAATAAAAATAAACAAATCTTTAAAACCTATAAAAACAAAAGTTGTTTTAAAAAAGTCTAGCTGGACAGTGGTGATTCATGCCTTTTACCCCAGCACTCAGGAGGTAGAAGCGGGCGGTAGAGAAACCCTGTGTAGATTTTGAAACTACAAAACCAAGGAAGGAAGGAAGAAAAAAGCCTGGTATGGCAGGGAGGGGAGGGCTCTCACCTGTAGCAATAGTGCAGCGACTTCATGGTGGCCACCAGAGCAGGCATAAATGAGGGGCGTGTTCCCGCCGAGGTCCTTTTTATTAGGTTTTGCGTTGGAGTCTAAGAGGCATTTCACCACCTAGATCAGAGAAGAAAAAATTTCAATCTTAATTATAACTTAGAAAAAGAAGTCTTTCTTCTCAGGTGAAACGGACCCTCTGGAGAAGGAGGGATTCACATCTCCAGGGGTCGGCTCCATGCCCACAATGCACCAGGCACTGGGTTTCCTTCCATCTTTATTGCTGCCTACGGAGAGCTGCAGCCACTGCTTCCAGTGCATGCTGGGAAGCAGCCTGCTTGACACCCGAGAGGCGTGCTGACTGGAAACATGGTCCTGCCTTTAAAACCCAAAGGGGACGGTCCCACGGCAAAGGGAAACAGGCACACGCAGACACTTTCCCAAAGAAAACAGACTTTAGGAAGCCACTTGGTTCAAAGCCAGGAGCAATGGCACGCAGTTGTAATCCCAGCACTCAGGAGGCTGAGACAGGAGGACTGAAAGTTTGAGACCAGGCTGAGTTACATACTAAGACCTTGTCTCAAAACAAAACAAAGACTAATAACTGTAAACTTCTGTCTTGGACTGATGCGGGAGAATTGTCTGTATTCTGTCAATCATGTTTTAAATAAATGCTGATTGGCCAGGCAGGAAGTATAGGTGGGACAACCAGGCAGGAAGTAAAAGGTGGGGCAAGAAGAACAGGAGAATTCTGGGAAGAAGGAAGCTCTTTCCCCAGTCCTGCCCAGACCACCGAAGAAGCAGGATGTGACCTGCCCCGCTGAAAAAGGTACAGAGCCATGTGGCTAACATAGATAAGGATAATGGGTTAATATAAGCTACAAGAGCTACTAAGAAGCCTGAGCTAATGGGCCAATCAGTTTTATAACTTATGTAGACCTTCTGTGTGATTCTTTGGGACCTAATGACTGTGGGACCTGGTGGAAGGACAGAAACCAACCAGGCCCTCTTGTTACATTGGGCTGCTATATAGGGCCTTGGTTGTGCTTCATACAATAATAAGCTATTTTGCACAGATCTAAGGGGGTGTAGTGATCAGCTCCATGGCAGAAGAGGCTCATTCTTGCTGCAGTCAGAATTACAGCAGCAGCTCTGATTGGCAGTGGGGAGGGCACTGGTATCCCCCAGGTGTGGGGTCCCACTGTGGGAAGAAAAGAAATGCTCTGTCCTCTAGGATTCCCTGAGCCCCGCCCCAGCGTACTGGCACTAAGTGAGGGTCTTGCCAAAACCAAGCACCTACTCAGCTGCCCAGGAGGTGGGGGCCATACCTGGAAGTGGCCCTGCTGGCAGGCCAGGTGGAGTGGCACAGCTTGGCTTGCATTTCTGGCACCCGAGTAGGCACCGTGCTTCAGCAGGAGGGGAACGAGGTCTGTCCGGCCATGTAAGGCAGCCATATGCAGGGGAGAGCAGCCGTCCTGGTTGGTCACATTGACACCAAGGCCACTGGCAGGAATCCTTGCCAGTTTCTAGTGAAGGCAGAGGGTGTAAATAAATGGCATTAATACTTAGGAGGCTAGGCCAGGGGTGGTGATGGAAGCCACTTCCCTGCTCCCTCCTAGCTCCTATACAAATTCTGGGATCGCAGAGGGATCTGGATTCAACATGGCCCATGAGTGACTTCCCAGTTCTCTGGAAGGAGATGAAACACCAAAAGACTGACTTCTATTTTTCAATAAAGTAAGTCCTCCACAAGGATGCCTTATCACGCTAGACAAGAGCTCCAAAGAGACAAAACCTATGCCTGAAGGAAGGGGTAGTCCATGAAATCTAATGAGAAAAACCAAGCCTGTTCAATAAAAAAGACGGGACATAGGGTGGTGGTGGCAGATGCCTTTAATCTCAGCACTTGGGAGGCAGAGGCAGGTGGATCTCAGTGAGTTTGAGGCCAGCATGGTCTACAAAGTGAGTTTCGAGACAGCCAGAACTGTTACACAGAAAAACCCTGTCTTAAAAAACCAGAAAAAAAAAAAAAGGCCTGGGATGATCAGGAAACCACACAGGCACACTGGGCACCAGCCCTAACTGCAAACACAAACTGGAAGACATCATAGCCAAGAGAAGCGATGGTCATTTGGTGGAACGAAACACTGCTCATGGCAGTGCTCGGTATCGAGGCCAGTTACCAAGGAAACACACACCAGCGCCAGGAATGACTGAGCCCAATGCCAAGGAGACGGATCATGGGTCTGTAGGGATGGGAAAAGTTGGGGCTTCATGAGCAGGGGTACTGACACATAACCACAGTCTCTCTCTGTGATGGTGGAAGACTGCATGGGAGCTGGCAGGGGTGGGTAGCACACAGCTGTAATCCCATCACCTGGGTAAATTAGGAGGGTCAGGAGTTCAAGGTCATCCTTAGCTACAAAGTGAGTTTGAAGCCAGACTGAGATTAGAGAAACAAACCAGCTACAGGTTTGCCAAACCTCCTGAGACAGCCAATACATTCCTCACCTCCCCAATTCCCTTTCATTCCTAGCATGAAACTGCCTTCTTATTCCTGATGGCTTTAAAATCACGCTGAGAGGAATCAATCAAAAGGCAAATGGAAGTGCTCTGTAGAGCATTTCATTGAGAACAAACATTATATGTATGCATTGAAGGTTGGATCTTACTACATGTAAGTCACACCTTTTGTGGAGGGATGGATGGCCAGTGGCTGCTCTTCCAGAGGACGGGAGTTCAGTTCACAGCACCCAATGGCAGCTCACAAATATCTGTGACTCCAGTTCTAGGGCATCTGACGCCCTCTTCTGGCCTCCATGAGCACTGCACACACATGGTGCATCAATATACGAAACACCCATACATATAAAATAAAAAGTCTGGCAAGCCATGGTGGTGCATGCTTTTAATCCCAGAACTTGTGGGACAGAGGCAGGTGAATCTCTGTGAGTTCAAGGTTAGCCCAGTCTACAGAGTGACTTCCGGTCAAGGCTACACAGATAAACCCTGTCTCAAAAATAAATAACAAGTGGGCTGAAAACAACCAAAGAAGGGATGATCACGTGACTGATCAGCCCCTGGGGATGTCTGTGTCACTCAGGCATGATTTAGAGAACTAGAGAACTAGAGAACTTCCTAGGCAGAAAGAACAACACGCGCCTCCCACCTTTCCACCCTGTCCCAAAGATACAGGCAGAGTCGAACCTTCTGGACTGGAGCACACTTGGGGCACTGGCATAAGGGGTGACAGAATTCAAGATCCACTGTGCTGATGGCCTCATCCACATCGTCCAGGTCATCCTCCGTCCACTCCAAAAGGTAGCGAACCTAGTGGTGGCAGAGAGGAGAAACCGGAACTCCATTATTTTGATGCCTTTACTAATGGATACGCAGGCACGCACACTTTCCAAACCAGCTCCTTGGACCACTGAAGTCACTGACAAAAATCAATTGTTCCTCAACAATAAATCTAGGCTCCACCTGTGTTCAGGCCATTCTAAGCTCTCTGGGTAGCATAGAGGGATTAACCTGTCATTTTCCAGCATATTAGTCTTTGCCCCATTAAGAGGGACAGACTGAAGGGGGGCAGGAGGGCAGGCGGTCAGACCCTGGCCCCGAGTACACACTACACCACCTAAGCAGGTAAGTTCCAGATCCTCCCTTACCGCCCAATAGAAACCTCATGATAAGTGTTCCGTGCTGTGCTACAGAGTGGACCCCAGAATCCCCAACCCTGACCAGGGTCCTTCCACTGGTACATGCCAACATGCGTGGCAGAAGCAAAGAAACCACATGTATGCCTGATGCCCACAGAGGCCAGAAGCTGTTAGATTCTCCCAGGACAGGAGTAGGTGGCAGTTGTAAGCCACTAACGTGTAGGTGCTGGGACCAAAGCCTGGGTCCTCTGCAAGAGCAGTGGATGATCTTGCCCACTGGGCCATCTCTCCAGGCCCCAGAAGCACTCTTGAAAGCTGTAACTTGCCCTTAGAAGATGACTCATTCAGAGCTCCGGGTTTGCTGCTTTCAGGAAGCCAATGGAAACTGGCCGGGGAAGACTCTTGTCTCTACCGGCTGCTGCTGTTGTGAGCCCTGTCCCTGCTTGTGGCATCCCAGAGCCCCAAGCCTGCTGGCCCAGGAGTCCAATGTCTACAAACTATCATCACTGAGGCTCATGCAGCCCTGGCTTTGTTTGGCTTTCCCATCCATCCTGTTCCTGTAACCTTGGTCTGGATTCTTGCCAGCACTTTGACTCCCAGAAGGGCACTCTCCAGAAGGCAGGGCCCTGCTTGCTAGGCACTTCCTCCCTGGATTAGCCTAGCATCACCATGACAAAGTACATGTAAAGTAAATGCAAAATACACGTAAGCTTCCTGGGGAGCTTGGAGGGAGGCCGCCCAGGGAGAGGATCAAACAGAGGAAAGAAAAGTGAGTGCAGTCACTTCACACTGAGAGCTCTAAAAATGCTCTCCCTTGGGATTTTAATCTCAAAATGTCCCTCATAGGGACGTTTGTCCCTCCTGTTTTGGATGTCCACTCACTAGCGGGGGCGTTGTGCGTCATATCACACTGAAGATGGTGGAGCCTTCAGGAGCCTGGACTTAGCTGTGGGGTAACCTGCACCAGGGGCAGGCCTTGGGGGGGTTCCACCCCCCCCCCCCGTTGTCCCTTTGCTTCCTGGGCCACCCCATGTGAAGAGCAGCTGCCCCATGCTCCCAGCACCACAGTGTCCCTGCAGTGATGGACTGAACCCTCTTCCTCTTGAGTTATAAACATCAGGTATTTTGACACAGTGGCAAGAAAGACACTTTCTGAAAAACTCACCATTTCGAGATCTCCATCAGCAACCGCTCTTAGAAGCTTTTCTACCTTAATGGAAGGAGAAGGCAAGTCAGGGAAGCAGTTTTAACAATAAAGTAACAACAAGAATGACACTAGCATTCTGGAAGCCTGGTGGCCTTCTCTCATGTCCAGTGATTCGCTTGGCACTTTCACAACGTGTCCCCAAGACAGACTGTTCATCTAGATGCCCCGACAGCTGCACAGGGCCCTTCCCACTTAATATAAACCAGAACGCTACTGGCGTGGGAGGTGAGATGAACGGTGACCCTAATACAAGATAACTTTCTTCTTTCTGTTTGGTGGTACTAAGAACAGAACCTAGGGCATTATGCATTCTGGGCAGGTGCTCTGCTGCTGGGCTCTTTTTACTTTGTATTTCAAGACGGAGGCTCACTAAGTTCTTCAGGCTGAGCTGTGAACTCACACTAGGGCCCCAGCAGACCTTGGGTGGTGGTCTTCCTGCCTCAGACAGTAGGTATCTGCCACCAGCCGCAGGTCAGGACCCCTTCTGAAGAAGCCAGCTACCCCGACCCACTACTTATACACCCAGCTCTCATACTTTGCTAGGTACAGGGGGTGTGAGAGTAGACGCCCCTCCCAAGAATCATCGCAGGCCCCTGAGAGACTGGAGGCCCTGTCTGAGCACAGCTTGGCTATCTTTTCTGTTGGCTCGGTGACCCCTCTGGGGTGGTCTGTGACCCATGAGAGGAGCAATGGGACAGGGATACAATGGTTCACACCTCTGCAGAAGGATGGGACTGACTGCGCTGATACTGAACAAGCATTAAGAACAAAAGGAAAAAGACAAACCGTAAACTTTTACAAAATGTGAGCCGGGTACACGTCAGACTGTAAGGGATGAAGTGTGCTGGGCTAATTCACAGGGATGCTCCCGGGGTGGAGACAGAGGGTGTACTCAGAGAGTCAGACCTTGGTGCTCTCAGCTGTCTTTATACTGAAGTCGTGAGCTCATACCAGGAGTCCGAAAAAACGACAAAAATAAGTATGAATGGGTCCCCCCAAAACCGGACTCACCAAGACGCAGCCGCTGTAACCCAGAAATCAGTTTAAGTGTGGCGTGGAGAGCTCAGACTGTGGACTAGGAGCTTTCAACACACGGCCAACCGCGTGGAAAGGCCTGCCCTAGCTTGGTGGGACCTCCAAAATGTTAGGAATATTTCCTAACACAAGCTCCCCACCAACACAAAATTCCCAATCAAGCCAAAATCAAAACAAGCCAAATTAAGAAATATCCAGGTTTATTGGGAGTTCTGCACTCTAAGGTGGCCCCAAGGGGGAAACCGGGAAGTCTTGCAAACGCAACCACCGGGAAGAAGGAAAAGGGACCACGTGTTCCTCTTTTGGGAGATCACTTAAATACCACCCCCAGGGAGGGGTCAGGACCTGGCCTGCTGGGATTTGGAGTCCAGACCAGGCCTGGGGGCTGGGCCCTATGCTCTCAACTTGACAAGTTTGTCTACTTTTTGTTCTGCCCCATCTCTGTGTCTCTGTCTCTTTCTGTGTGTGTCTCTGTGCCCCCCACCCTCTCTTTCTCTCATACACACACATTCCAAGAACTGCTATGGAGAATAGACCTAGAAGAGCCAGAAAAGGTGAAGAGACTTGACGTGCAGTTGAACGCATCTCAAAGGCATTGACCTTGGAGCGACAAACCAGCTGATTTGTAAGCAGGCTGCAGGCTGGCCCAGCTCTGGTTAGTTAGCCTACAGGGCTTTAACCGGCTGCTGTAACATCAGGGTCCGCCTATGTGAGAGGCTCACCTCCCTGTAGTCCTTTTTGACTTCTTCTTGCCTGAAGCTCGCCGATATGGAAGAAAAACTGGAAGTGGAGGAGCCCTGGCTGATGGAATCCACGGAGCATGTGGGGGACAGTGCAGGAGCCTGTGGGAAGGTAGCACGGGCAATGAAAGGGACATGGGCATGGTCACAGGTACGTCAGGTCTGGAGGAGGGGTGCCAAGCTCGTGACTGCAGGAAGCATGACCCTACAGACTTAGAGACTTACCTCAGAAGGCCTTGGCCTCCGTTCAGAGGACAGCTGATGGGCTTCCATGATAGACAGAATCTAGGTGACAATGAGGACAGGAAAGGCATCCAATGAGATAGCTGTAACATACCCAGGCTCCTCAGCCTGCCTGTCCCCAGGGAACGTTGATAGAGATGGTCGTAGGTCTATGAAAAGCCTCATTTTGGGGTCTACAGAGACTGTTCTGCAGGTGAAGAGCAAGTGCTACCAAGCCTGACCAGCGGTGTTTGATACCCTGAACCTACGTGTTAGAACGAGAGAATTTCTGACATCTCCACCCACAAAATAAAATTTAAAATGTAATATTTTTAAAGCTAAAATTTACAAATAATTATTGAGAATTTTCCCACTATTTTTAAGATGGCTTTTTTTTTCCCTACCAGATGTCAGTCTGTTTTATACTGGTGGGGCTGGGCTTCACAAAGGAGCTGTCTGCTAAACATCCCCAGAAACCTTTCTTCTCTTGTGATCAGAGTCTTCTGAACAGACATTTTGAGACCTAGAGTATTCTACTACTGATCACACTTGAGTAGATAACTTTAGGACTGGCTGAGGAACCCTACTGAAGATGGCTGAGTCCCTACTGAAGGTGACTGTTACCATGGATGCCTGAGTCCCTACTGAAGGTGACTGTTACCATGGATGCCTGACTCCCTACTAATGATGACTGTTACCACAGATGCCTGAGTCTGATGCTCTCTTCCTCTTATTACATTTATTGTTAGAGCTGGCTTGAAAGTTTGACAACAGCAAGAATCTTCAGGGACTGGAGATATGGCTCAGTGGTCAAGAATACTACATACTGGGCTGGAGAGATGGCTCAGTGGTTAAGAGCACTGGCTCCACTTCCAGAGGTCCTGAGTTCAATTCCCAGCAACCACATGGTGGCTCACAACCACCTGTAATGAGATCTGGCACCCTCCTCTGGCGTGCAGGCATACATGGAGGTAGAAGGTTGGATACATAATAAATAAATAAATCTTAAAAAAAAAAAGAATACTACATACTGCTCTTCCAGACGCCCCAAGTTCAGTTCCCAACACCCACATTGGGTGGCTCCCAGCCACTTGTAACTCCAGCTCCAGGGAGACCCAGTGCCCCCTTTAGGTCTCCAAGGCCACTGTATTCACATATGTATACATTCACACAGACAAGCATGCATACACATAATTTAAGATAAAACAAGAAGGGCTGGAGAGATGGCTTAAGGGTTAGGAACACTGCTCTTCCAAAGGACCTGGGTTCCATTTCCAGCAGCCATGTTGGGTGGCTCACAACTGCCTATAACTCTAGTCCTAGAGGATCTGATGCACTTATCTGGCCCCCAAACACAATAAACTAATTTTAAAAGAAGTATCTAACACCAGATAGTGGCTGCACACAACTTTAATCCTAGCACTTGGGAGGCAGAGGCAGGCAGAGCTCTGTGAGTTCGAGGCCAGCCTGGTCTACAAAGTAATTTCCAGGACATCCAGGGCTACACAAAGAAACCCTATCTCAAAGAACCAATAAATAAATAGATAAATAAAACCTTTTTTAAAAAGAAAACATGCCTTATGCCTTGCAAATCCTCCCTACTCTCAGACAGATGGAAAAGCTAGAACTCCCTTCTCTTCCTCAAGACCAAGTCTAGAGGCACAATAATCCCAGCACCCAGGACACTGAGGCAGGAGAATTTCTGTGAGTTCAAGGCTAAATACGAGACTTGGTCTCTAACTTATCTAATTCGACCATTCAATTTTGGGCCAAATTAAAATGCAGTTTCTAGAAGCAGAGATGAAGAGAGGCGACGGCACTCGTCTCTGTAGTGTCTTGCCCTCCATTTGCTTTCTGTGGCTCGTCACAGTCACAGCCCCCGTCCAGCCTGACACAGCCCCCGTCCAGTCTGACACAGCCCCCGTCCAGTCTAACACAGCCCACAGTCCCTTGGCCAGGAGAGGCACAACACTCAGGCCAGAGCTGAGTCTGCCAGAAGCTGTCCTAATGACAACACTGCGAGAAACTGCCAACAAAACTGGAAACTCTATCCATCAGGAAAACCCACTGACAACGAGGTCCCAAATAGAGCAAAAGGATGGAGTTTGAGCTCTGTCCTCAGATGCTAGCATACACTGTCTCAGGAAGGCCAGTCTGTGTGTGGATTTTTTTTTTTAAATAGTCACATGGCTGCTCAGAGATGGAAAGAGCTACCTTTGAGTTCAGTGCACACTTGAGTGGCGTTTCTTTCAGTCTGTTCTGGATCTTTGTGGGGGCTCCATTCTGCAGCAACGTCTCTATGATGCTCTGGTAACCCCAGCGTGCAGCAACATGCAGGGCTGTGTCTCCTTTCTCGTTTCCAATATCCAGTTTGCAGGCCTGGACATCATAGTAGACCAGAGCCTTCACACACTGCAAAGACATAGCAAAATCGTCGTTCTCTAGCATAAAATGTGAAGGAGTTCAGAGTCAGATGGTCATGTGGGTGATTAAAAATCATTTGACTTCAGGGTGAGATCATGAACAACTAATTAGGTCTTAAATTTCTCCATGTATCGCATCTATAAGGCTTTTGACATTTAAATGTTTTAGATTACAGGGCCAGCAGGTGGCGCCACAGGTGCGTACTTGCTACACCAGCCTGGGTTCCATCCTGGAATGCCTGTAAATGTTGTCAGCTTGACAAACTGGAGTGTTCTGGGAAGAGGGAACCTCAGCTGAAAATGCCTCCATCACATTGGCTGGTAGGCAAGTCTGTGGAGCATTTTCTTGATTTGTGATTGATCTGGTAAGCCCCACTGTGCACCGTGCCACCCCTGGACTGACGGTCCTGGGTTGTATAAGAAAGCAGGCTGAGCAAGCCACGATGAGCAAGCCAGTAAGCAGCATCCCTCCATGGTCTCTGCCTCTGGGTTCCTGCTTTGAGTTCCTGTCCTGACTTCCCCCAGAATGGACCATATCCTGTAAGGTGAAAGAAAGACTTCCCTTCTCAAGTTGTGTTTGGTCACAGGTTCATCACAGCAATAGAAACCAATCTAGGACCCGGTGGGAGGAGAGAACAGGCTCCACACAGCTGTCATCTTCTGCCCTCCACACGTGTGATGGCCCCTGTCCCATCGTGTACATACCATAACCACACAGGATTAACAAAAAGTAAACGAAATTTTAAAAAATTACACACCAACGTTTTGATAACTATCCACATGAAACCCAACACCAGGCTAGTTTCTAATCTGTAATTCTTCACAAAGGAGAAATACGTAAAGCAGTGGTTGGGCGCAGTGGGGTGCCACTTACATCCTCGTGCCCGTAGGTGCAGGCCAGGTGCAGCGGGGTGTTGCCATTGTTGTCCTGCACCTCCGTGCTGGCCTTGTAGTGTAGCAGCAGCAGCTAAGAGGAGAGAAGACAACAGCTGAACTCCAGAAGGAGCAGGGAGCACCACAGCATCCACAAGTGTGTCCTTCCAGGGCTGGGGTCATGATCATATCTTAAACATTACATGGGCTGTATACTCTTGGCCCTAAATCCAAAATATTATTTTTCTTTTTTTTCAGGGGAGAAACGTAGGGCCCCACCCATGCTAGGTAGATGCTTCAGCACAGAGATACGCCTCCAACTCCCCAAACCTGAAAAGTGTTGAGCTTTTGACATAACCCAAGCAGAAAACTCCATACCAGGTCTCATGTGACAGAGCATGTAACATGTGCCAGAGCACAGGCACACTAAGATACTTAGAACATTATACAAAATTACCTTTAGGCTATGTGCCCAATATTCCAAAATCCAAAACACCCAAGCATTAAGATATGGGATTCTCAACCTATACCCGTTAAAATTATGCCATTGCAGGCTAGCAAGATGGCTAAGCAGATAAAGGCACTTGTCACCGAGCCTGACAACCTGAGTTTAAGCCCTGGGATTCGTGTTGGTAGAAGGAAGAGAACAGATTCCAGCAAGTTTCCCTTTGACCTCCACATGTGCACAGTGACTCACATGCACGCATACATATGTAATACACACATAAATTATGATATGTTCACTGCTTTCTGTCAAAACAACATTTAAAGAAAAATGTCTAGGACCCTGCCCTTCCCTCCCTGAGATGATCAGGAAGTTTCCCATCTCAGCCCATCTCCAGGGAGGTGCCTCGGCCTCCAGGGTCCTTGTGCCTGGCAGCAGTAGAGCCAGTATTGGAATAGAGCATGGCACAGCCATGAAGTCCCTACACAGAGAGGAATCGGCTGAGCAATGCTACACACAACCCTGCCGCTCACCGTCACACTTTGGAAGCCTTTCTGACATGCCAGATGAAGGGGAGTGGACCCATGATAGTCGGTGGCGTTCACTATGGCACCTTTGGAGACCAGGAAGTCAATGAGGGATGCCTGACCTGCAGAGCAGAAGGACCTCTCACTGGAGGAAGCAGAGTGGCTTCCAATGACAATACTACCTCACTCTTGATGGACAGCCACCAGAGGACACAGTCCCAGCTGTACAGGAGCCAGAGCTGACATGGGTCAAGCACTGAAGACTTGAATCACTGTGGAATGCCCTACAAAGGGATCACACCTTGGTCTACTTCGACAGCAAAAATGGTAATGGGCCAGGGGCTTAAGAAATGGCTCAGTGATTAAGAACACTGGCTGCTCTTTCAGAGGACCCAGGTTCGATTCCCAACACCCACATGGTGACTGACGACATTTGTACTCCAGGCCCCTAGTTTTGAGATGGAGTCTCACTACATAGCCCATAATGGCCTTGAACTCATAATCCTCCTGCCTCAGCTTCCTGAGTGCCTGGGATGACAGGTCTGTGCCATCACACTTGGCTCAATACTGTCTTTAAAGACAGAGATATGTGAGCCCCAAACCACAATTCTGAGATCATCTTAGCAGGCATTCCAGCCTGTCCTCACTGGCCAGGCTCCAAGCCTGGAGGGCCACACGAGTGCTCCTCCCGCCTGTGAGGTGGCACAGTGGCTAACAAGTTCGTGGGGGATACTTATCAATCAAAGGGAGGAAACCCCATGGGATGCACCCACAACACAACCCTTGCTGGTACCCCATCAGCTGGGCCTCCACTGGCTTTGGGGTACTAATTATTCTTGTCTCAATAATTCATAGGAGCCAGCCCAAGGCCACATACCACAGAGGGCAGCCACATGGAGGGGTGTTTGACCCCGGTCATCTCTGGAGAAAGGAGTAACAACTGATGGGTCATTCAACCTCCTGAAACAGAAAGAAGATGGGGAAAAATACAACAGATAAAGTCATGGCAAAGCCCTCCCTGCCAGGCTGCACGAGACGCCGTTCGAGATGAGAACCTTCCCCACTGTTAAAGGATCAGGCAGAGGTGCCTCGCTCTCCCGGGGGCTGAGGATCAGAGGCCTGTGGCTCCAGCCTCCTTCTCCACTGACCTTTTAGACCTCGACACAACAAAATCGCCCACCAAGCATAATGGGAAACCAAAAATGGTATCAGAAGAAACTGGCATTCGCCTCTCTCCCTCTTAAAAGCCCTTGTGAGGCTAAGGCAGGACCTGTGCTGAGGATGCGGAAGAGGCAGGCATCCCTGCACTCAGGACACAGTCAACAACTGCGGGGCAATGGGAAGAACCTTCTCTGCACCCTGTGAATTCTCACCCGGGCTCTCCGTGCCCCCGAGGCCCATCTTACCCAGAGACAAGCTTCTCACAGTCCTCGCAGGAGCAAAGGGGGTGGCACATCTTTTGCATGGTGTCTTTGTCTTGGTCATCTTGGCTCAGAAGTCTTTCCACCTCTTTCTGGTTACCAGATGCAATGTGCTAAATAAAGGGGCACCCAAACAGTATCAGTGTTAAAGCATCGTTTGCTTGCCTTAATGGTTCTTGAGGTTTGCTTTTCGCTTGATTTAGCAGTACTTGTGACTGGACCCAGGATGTCACACACCCTGGGCAAGCACTCCATCGTGGAGCCACATCCTGGCCCTTCTACTTAGACAGGGTCTCACTAAGTTGCTTATGCTGGCTTTGAACTCACTCTGTATACCAAGCTGGCCTGGAATTTGTAAGCCTCCTGAGTAACTGGGAATGACAAGCCTGGACCACCGAGTCTGGCTTATTTTGTTATTAAAAGAGGTCTCATTCTGTAGCCCAGGCTATCCTTGAACTCTTTTGTTCGTTTGGATTGGTCTTCAAGACAGGGTTTCTCTGTGTAGCCCTGGCTGACCTGGAACTCGCTCTGTAGACCAGGCTGACCTCAAACTCACAGAGATTCACCAGGCTCTGCCTCCTGAGATGGGACTAAAGGTTTATCTGAGATTACAGCGAAATGGCTTGTTCTCTGGGGCTGGCTTCAAGTCTGTCTGGGCAGATGGAGACACTGGGCTGGTGACTGCAGTGAAACCAGCCTGGGGCAGCAGCTTCGGGATGCCTTTCACATTGCATCACAGTTTCTGAAAACTAACGAAATTTCCAAAGTACTAAGAAGAGGCCGCAGTCTATCTCAGACCCCCAGTGTGGGTTTTGACTCTTCATTAACATAAATCCTTGGCTGTGCTGGGTGACGGGCGCCTTTAATCCCAGTACTCAGGAAGCAGAGGCAGGAGAATCATGAGTTTGAGTTCAACATGGGCTGTACAAGTAGGCACTGTCTCAAAACACCAAGGCCTGAGGGGGTGGCTGAGCTATGGAATAACCATCTAGACTCCACCAGTCAGAGGCTGGGCTATAGTTCAGATGCAGAGTGCTTATTTAGCATGTGTGTGGTGTTAGATTCAATTTCCAGCATCAATAAAGGAGTAGGAGAGAGGGGGACAGACAAACAGACAGACAGAGCCTCAATGCTATCCCTATAGTAATCAAGCAGAGCCTAGGCTTAAGAGAAAGAAAACACCTGCAATTAGCAGGAGACTCCACCAGCACACAAACCCACGGGGTTTAGCCTCTGTAATTCACAAATGTGGCCCTTTCTATGGGCTTTCCCAGACGCCAAAAAACATCAGTAGACTCTCAGAGAAGGTCCAGTCTCATGCAGCCCATGGTGATGGTTAGAAACTGCTTCAGGAGCCTTCCAGGAGTCAGTGAGCATCTGAAGAGAGAGCTTCCGGTACTCTGGATCAAAGCCCAGGGCATCAGATACTATACTCTCAGCTGAGTGCCTTGGGTCCAGGAGAGGTCTCAGCTCTATTGGGTACCAGGGAGAGATCCCACTGAGCTGGACTTGAGTGGTGGACAAAGGTTCTGAGGCCCGGCAGCCCCAGTGCTGTGCAGTGGTAACAGCACAGTGTACATTGGGGAAATCAAGCCATCTTCCTGTCACCCTCCCAGACAGAACACAGATGAACTTTCCCGGGACTTTCACAGACACTGAAAGATGGAACAATGTTCCTGTATCTTCGCCCTCAAAGACATCCAGGAGTATTACCTTAAACAGGCAGTCAATGGGTGTTGACGTCATCTGGGACAGTAAGTTCATCCTCTGCTTGAGAAACAGTCTGTCACCAACTCCCTCAGAGTCCTGTGGTCATCACACATCACAGACCTGTCACAGACCCTCCCCAGAAAGGGCCCAGGCACAAGCCCTGACATTCAACCCAGGAATGGCCCTCAAGGGCACTCCCCAACCCAGATCTGCTCTAGGAGAGGAAGCACAGATCCCCCTTAGCACAGAGAGGGAACAAAGGGAGATCTGAAGATTGTGGCCTGGGGCAGCGAGGCAACAGGGTAAAAACAGTCATCTACAGGGGTGGAATGTGCCATATACCCGCCATCATCCTCCAGATGGAAGACTGGCTTGGCCTGGCCTCTGCCCCTCAGACTTTCCTCCCATTGCCCGAATGGTCTGATGCTGCCACTTTGACCAGGGCTGTGGACAGTACAGCCGGACACACTAGTTTCTACTCCCCAGTGCCAAGCAGCAAGGGGAGTCTTGTCTTGTGACTGTGCCCATGAAAACGTCAGCCTAATTCACTGGGAGGAAATCTAGACAAACACAGGGGAACTCGACAGATCTCTCAGCACCAATCAGTCACTGCATTTCAAGGAGCCACCAAAATTATTATAATCAGATCCTCCTAGCAAAGGTAATGCTTATCTGGACAACAAATATCTAGAAATCTGGGACTGAGGAGATGGCTCGGTGGTTAAGAATTCTTGCTGCTCTTCCAGAGGACCGAGTTCTGTTCCCAGCACCCACATCCGGTGGCTCACAACCGCCTGTAACTCCAGCTGCAGGGAATCTGACACCCTCTCTGGCCTCCACAGGCACTTACATGTGTATGCACAGACACATATACATATGAATAAAACTAAAACCTAAGAAAATCTAGAAATTTACACTTCACCGTTTATTATAGTCATTGGTTACTGTTACTCCCTGACTGTAGGGCGGCTGAATCTCTGTGCATGTGGTAGTATCTGAAGTGAAATGTTCAATGCTATGCTCTGCTTCACTGTGGGCTCGCTCTGTTTTGCACTGCCAGGGCCTTGTTCTAGCAAAAGCCCTGTCACAGAGAGATGACCCCAACCTCTCAATGCAAAATTTGAAGCAAAGTGATCAACACTGAGTCACACCTATAGCCCTCACTGAGGGATTCTATGCAGGGGCTCTACCTCTGAGCCACACCCCAGCCCCTCACTGGGGGATTCTATGCAGGGGCTCTACCTCTGAGCCATACACCAGCCCCTCACTGGGGGATTCTAGGCAGGGGCTCTACCACTGAGCCACACCCCAGCCCCTCACTGGGGGATTCTAGGCAGGGGCTCTACCACTGGCCACGCCCCCAGTCTTGAGCCTATTTTACAAAATCACTCCTACCACAATGCTCCCATGCTCACTTGGGCCCCTGGAACCAAATGGCACAATGACAAATGAAATCCTCCACAAAGAGTCTTGGTTGGAGGTGAGGGAAATCCCTCTCCACAGGTGATGCTGGAAACTCACAGGCCCTGGCAACATGGTGGAACAAATTCTTTCTTTACCTATCTCTAAATTCTGACTAGGCTACAGATAAAGCCAACAGTGCCTCAGGGGAAGAATCATTTCCAAGGTCCCTTCCCGAGTGTCATCCCTCCTGTCCGTCCTCCCACCTCCAGTGTGGACTAACCAAAGTGACACACAAATCCTGCCAGCACCTCAGAAGGAACTGTTTCTGTCCCCAGCTGCCTCATCCTATATAGCTGCCTCCAGCAATCTGCTTTGTACAGTGACTGACAGCTGAGTAGCTTAGGGCCAGAGAGACATCAAAGGCACTGGACAACAGGTTAGACAGGGCTCTCTGCTCAAGTCTAGGGTGCTTCCTGAAGGGCAGTGCTGAAAGGTAGCGTCCCCAGGACTAAACCTAGAGGGAAGAACAAGCACTCAGAGAAGCAGTGCACCCCAGGGGCTCACGGGAAATGAGCAGACACTGTTATTAGGAGCTCAGAACTGGGCATGGTGGTGCATCCTGTCATCTCAGCAGGAGATCTGCCCTCCAAAAACAAGGGTTTGGGAGGTGGCTCCAAAGAGCCTAGCATGCCTAAGGACCGAAGTTCCACCCTGGTACCATCTTTCCAAAAACAAAACACCAACAAGAAAGCGAAGCTGACCAGGAGAGAAGAAAAAAGAGGCAGGGAAATAAAATATTTTAAATATCTAGGGCTGGAGAGACGACCCAGTGGTTAAGGGTACTTGCTGCTCTTCCAGAGGACCTGAGTTTGGTTCCCAGCACCCACATCAAGGGGCTCTGAACTGCCTGTAACTCCAGTTCCAGGGGATCCAGCACCCTCTTCTGCCTCTTCAGAAGCCTGCACACACTAAGCATATACAGACACAGACACACGTAAATAAAAACTTTAAGAATGAAGTAGGGAAATGGTCCATTTATTCCAAGGCCTGGATCCTGACGACATCACTGCAGTCCTTGTTTCTGGAGAGCTGGCATCTCCATCAGTGGACATCCTAAGGATGCCTGTGACCAGCTCGAGTTTCACGACACTCTGGAGAGAAAATTCCTGTGAAACTAGGTGAGGTGGAGCTGACAGGGAAACCATTTCAACCAATGAACATGCAGAAGCCTTGCCTGCCACGTGGAGATGCACACAGGCCCTCTCCCCAGGGAAGTGGCATCACGACATTACTGCTGGCTTCACACATTCCTACTCAGACTCCATGACCTAAAACCCAGGCTGCAGTACAAGCCGAGTCTGTACTTACAGACAGAGTCCCATGTGATGCCACAAAAGACAAGGACACCCAGTACTGACTGGGTCGACAGGCCAAGCAAGGTAGATGCAGTGCGTCTGTCAGGCCTGACTTGCTCAATACCTAGGGGATACTGTGTGGTTTTTTTGTTTGTTTTGTTTTTATGATGCAGGGTCTTACCATATGTAGTAGCCCAGGCTAAACTCAAACTCACTGTCCTCTCTGCTCATTCTCTTTATCTTTCTTTTTCCTATGTCTTCTGATACCGTGTCTCACAGTATTGCCCATGCTGACATGGAACTCACCATGTGATTAGGTCAGCTTCAAACTCACAGCCATCCTCCTGCCTCAGCTTCCTAAGTACTAGGATTACAGCCATGCGCCACCATGCCTGCTCACTCTTCATTTTTTGACTTCAGCTTGGAGATTTTTTTTTTGAGTCCTACTAAGTTTTAGCATTTATCTGTCACCATGTCATAAAACAGGGCCAGCGGTGAAATCTTGGCTTCAGACTCTCATAACTTATATAGGAACAGCACCACTCTCTCACAGAAGCTCATCAACCAACCAAGGCAGCAATAACAAGGCCACTGAGCCCTCAGACTGCACACATCAATGATCATATCTTGCCTATCACCCCCACGACATCCAGATTGGCCGTATCTGGTTTCCTTTCCCACACATGGCTTCTTTAGGTGACAGGGTTAATGAAGCAGGATATTGACGGTGTAAATGCCACTGTTCACGCGCCAGCCTCCACAATCAATTAGGGGCTTACAACCGGTTCCTTGAGTAGTTCTCAAGCCTCAGAACTGTTAGATAGCTGAGGCTTCAGTATTGCCAGACCAGGACAGAACCCCCATCCATCCCCTCAACCCCAACTCTCTGCAGGGCTCTACCAAAGGTTTCCCCGATGGCCCCGAGGAAGGGCGGGTTGGCAGGGAGACCTTACAGGCGGCTTCATAGAGAGACTTCCTTGCCGGATGTATTCGATGGCAGCCTCAACTGAGGTCAGGCAGTATCCCAGCTCATCTTTGGCTGAGCTGCTAAATCTGAAGTTTTTGATGTAACTCAAATTTGCCATCCTGACCAAAAGAAGAAAAAGCGGGTTATCGTTATATAATTAACACTTAAAAACAAAACAAAAAAAATGCTACTGATTTGGATGGATAATTAAAGATCTCCGTCAAGTCTATACACTAGTATAGGGGTGGCGGTATAATGTCCGCTAGCCCCTTCATCCCACTGTAGATATGTGTACAATTAGGACAAGAAAAACTACTTGCGACTTCCCTGGGAAACACTGGCTATCAGAAAGCTGATGTGGTGGTTTGAATGAGAATGGCCCCCACAGGCCCACACGGTTGAATGCCTGGTCTCTAGTTAATGGAACTGTTTAGGAAGGACTAGGAGGCATGACCTTGTTGGATTAGATGGGCCTCTTTGGAGGAGTGTCACCGGGGGTGGGCTTTGAGGTTTCAAAAGCCCAAGAAGCCAAGCCAATTTCAACTCATATGTGCTTCCCCCCACACCTGAAGCTTACAGATCATAAGAGCTCTCAGCTACAGCTTCAGCACCTTGCCTGCTGGCGTGTCGCTATGCTGCCCACCACAATGATCATGGACTGACCCTCTGAAACTGTAAGCCAGCCCCCAGTTAAATGTTTCCTTTTATAAGTTGCCTTGGCCATGATATCTCTTCACAGCTACAGAACAGGGACTCAGGCAGCTTATTATTGGGGTTTTGGGTTGGGGGTTTTGCAGAGAAGTTTTCACTATGTAAGACTATCTGTTCTGGGATTTGCTATATAGACCAGGCTGGCCTTAAACTCTCAGCGATCCACCTGCCTCTGACTCTTGAGTGCTGGGATTAAAGGGATACACCACCACACCTAGCTGAAAAGCTCACGGTTGTAAAGTGATTTATGGTTACTTGTGGGAAAAAGAGCTATTATTTGCTTTCTACTCAGCAATGGTCTAGCCACATACTCACAAGGTGAAAAAGAATCTCTCCAGGCCTCAGTTTCCCCATGTATCCACTGAAAGGGAGCCACTCCTGAAGGTTGTAGAGAGAGCACTTGCTCTTAAGAGACATCATTAAAGGCACCTTTCTTGGAGTCACCCCCAAAATACAGGACATACAGAGCAGCCAGATTTTAAAGTATTTTATGCTAGGCAGAACGGATCACTTCTGCACTCCCAGAACTCAGAGGCTGAGGCAGGAAGATCAAGAGTCGGAGGCTAGCCTGGGCTACAGGAGAGACCCTGTCTCAAAAGAGCCTAAATAAGGAAACGGTATTTTAACAACGACAACAAAACGTTACCAGTTAGGGATCTCTGTTTTCACAAGCAGATACAACAGGACAGAGAGAAGGTCATCAGCACACATGGTCTCCAAATTCACTGTAAGGGGAAAGAGGGTCACAGACACCATGAGACACAGACAGAAGGACACACGCAGAGTCTCCTCCACCAACCAAGCTGCAAAACCCCACCCCAGGAAAATCACATGCCAGGCAGAAAACACTGCTGCTCCCTTGACAGTGTCCTGAACAGATGTCAGAAGAAGGGGATAAAAGAGCGTACAGTTGGGGGCTGGAGAGATGGCTCAGTGGTTGAGAGCACTGGCTTGCTCACCCAGAGGACCTGAGTTCAATTCCCAGCAACCACATGGTGGCTCACAACCACCTGTAATAAGATCTGGCGCCCTCTCCTGACCTGCAGGCATTCATGCAGACAGAACATTGTATACATAATAAATAAATCTTTAAAAAAAAAAAAAAGAGCGTACAGTTGGCACATGACTGTCACCCAGCTTTGGGGACTCTAAGGCAAGAGCACCTGAGTTCAAGGTCAGTCTGGGCTAAACAGTGAGTTCCAGGCTGGCCAGGACTACAGAGTGAGAACCTGTCTTAAAAAACAAAAAGAATGCTGGGGCAGCGGTGGTGCCCACCTCTAATCCCAACACTCAGGAGGCAGAGGTAGGCAGATCTCTAAATTCAAGGCCAGCCTGGTCTACAGAGTGAGTTCCAGGACAGCCAGGGCTACACAGAGAAACCCTTTCTCAAAATAAAAATAAAATAAACCTAAGTTAACTAATTAAAAAGAAAAGGCTGGACGAGATAGCACATACTTATAACCCCAGCAATGGGTGAGCTGGAGCCAGCCCGGGCTAACGTGACCCCGTCTCAAAGCATCAAGGACAAAACCTAACTGCATAAAGAAGTAAAAGTCAAATGGCGCAAAAAGAACAGACCACGAATACCCGGGCCACCTCTGCCACTCAGTGTCCTTTCTGAGAACCTACTTTTGGAGACAGTCTGTGAACCTGCCACCGTAGATGTGGGCCGCACCCACTCCACCCTCTTCACTGCTGCTGCTGGAAGCGCACTGTATACTTGCTTGAATATCCCACTCAAGATTCTTTGGGAGTTGTTCTTCAACAACTGTGCACTACATTTCTCTTTGCTTCCTTTGTCTTAACCTTTCTCTATAGTCGTACTGTGTTGGAACCTGGGTAGAGAGGCTCAGCCAGCAAGAGCTCAACTACTGAGAGACAACCTCCAACCCCTATTTTATTTTTTACCCTTGAATTTTGTATTTTTATTTTTAATACAAAATGAGGTATTTGATACAAAAGAAACCAAAAACAGACAGCTGACCCTCCAAACACCTGGCGAGGCTGGCCCAATTGAAGCAGCTGCTTCTCTCTTTTCTTTTCTTTTTTTTAAAAAATATTTATTTATTTGTTATGTATACAATATTCTGTCTGTGTGTATGCCTGCACTGCAGGCCAGTAGAGGGCACCAGACCTCATCACAGATGGTTGTGAGCCACCATGTGGTTGCTGGGAATTGAACTCAGAACCTTTGGAAGAACAGGCAATGCTCTTAACCACTGAGCCATCTCTCCAGCCCTGCTTCTCTCTTTCTCTCTGGTAGTTTGCTATGCTAATTCTGCCTAACCTGCTTCCCAGGGCACTCTGGTCCCTTTGCAATGCTCCTCCTCGGTGGACCTTCATATCTGTGTATCTGCTGCCTCACCTGGTCCGCCCCGCCCGGCTCCTTCCCAGCACCCACCTCTCTGGCTGGGAGACTGCGTCATGAGCTGGACCACCCTCCGCAGGCACAGCAGCTTCTGCTGTGGGGACGCACACTTGTTCAGCTGCCCCAGCTCTCTCTTCGCACGAGGGATGTTGAAGCTGTGGTTTGGGAAATGGGAACCGCAGGTTACAGCGGAGGGCCCTGCTACTCTTGTCCTGGTAGTATGCCTGCTTAGACATTTCTTACAGAGGAATGACCGACAAGAACAGACCGAGAAGAGCTTTGACCCAGGGGGTGGCATTCACTGGGCTTGCAGATGACAGAACTTCGCCAGAAATTTGGAAAAGGAAAAAATTCAAAAGCCTGTCCTAGAGGTACAGGCCTGTGATCCTGGCCCTTGGGAGACTGAAGCAGGAGGATTACAATGGAGCTACTGTCTCAAAAAGTATAGGTTGGGCTGGAGAGATGGCTCAGTTATTAAAGGATAGGCTCACAACCAAAAAAAAAAAAAAAAAAAAAAAAAAAAGGCTGGAGAGGTGGCTCAGGCTCAGTGGTTAAAAGCATTTAATTCTTGCAGTTGAGTTTGATTTCCAGCACCCACAATGGGCTCACAGCCACCTGGGATTCCAGCTCCAGGCAGATCAACTCCTCTGGCCTCTGAGGGCACCTGCGCTCATATGCATGTACCTACAGAGAGTTATATATACACTTAATTCAAATAATAAAATTTTAAATTAGGTAGGTGGTGGTGGCACACGGCTTTAATCCCAGCACTTGGGAGGCAGAGGCTGGCGGATCTCTGTGAGTTCAATGTCAGCCTGGTCTACAAAGTGAGTTCCAGGACAGCGAGGGCTACACAGAGAAACCCTGTCTCAAAAATCCAAAAATTTAAAATAGTATGAGGCTGGAGAGATGGCTCAGAGCTTAAGAGCACTGACTGCTCTTACAGAGGACCCAGATTTGATTCCCAGCACCCACATGGCAGTTCATTGCTGGCTCTTAACTCTAATCTCAGGAACCCTGATGCCCTCTTCTGGCCTCCACAGGTATTGCATGCATGTGTGCACATACATACAGGCCAAACACTCATACACACTAAAAGCAAAGGAAGAGTTTTAAAAGGCAACAAAAATAATAACTTTTAAAAACTTAGTAAAAGCCAAAGATGGAAATATCGCAAGAGAAGAGGCTTGCTCATCAATACTTCAGACATTTTTACCCTAATGGAACTTCACTGAATAGTGAGAGCCCATGGCTGGGTTCTCTCGGATTGGCAGGTGAGGGCAGACAGCCTTCACGGGGCGGGGTGTGTGTGTGTGTGTGTGTGTTAGTTAATGAGTCACATGGCCCCTCCCTTAGCTCCCACCCAGCTGGCATACTGGCCCACAACAGGAGAGGATGGCCACAAGACAGTCCCAGGTCAATGTCAGCCGCTGTCATCAGTTGGGAGCAATCGCACAGCTCCGTAGTGGTAAGCAAGTCAGTGGCCACGACTGCTGTGGAGAAGCCCTGCTGAAGCCACTGAGGGGAGAAGATGGCTCCCTAGCTGCCAAGCACGCTGAACTAGTGAAGCCATGGGAGTTCTTACCTGAACTCAGGTTTCACCCCGATGTCTTTCTGCTGAAGATCTTGAAGGCTTCTCGTGATTTTGTTAAAGGCGGCATCCTAGCAGCGGATTTGAACAAAGCTTCAAATTAAGACTTTTGTAGCTGGGCAGTGATGGCATGCACCTTTAATCCCAGCACTTGGGAGGCAGAGGCAGGCAGATCTCTGTGAGTTCAAGGCCAGCCTAGTTTATAGGACAGCCTGGATTATATGTCGAGTTTCAGGACAGCTAGGGCTGTTACACAGACAAACCCTGTCTTAAAACAAACAAAAAAAAATTTTTTTTCTTTTTCTTTTTTTGTTTGTTTTGAGACAATGTCTCTCTACATAGTGCTGGCTGTCCCAGAATGCATCAGGTAGATCAGGTTGGCCTCAAACTCACAGAAATCTACCTGCTTCTGCCTCCTGAGTGCTAGGGTTAAAGGCATTACGGTTTATTTTTCATTGTATGTGTGTGTCCTGTTGTCTGTGCACGTGACCGCGGGTATCCACAGAGGCCAGAAGAATGCGCTAGATCTCCTACACCTGGAGTTACAGGAGGTTGTGAGCCACCCTTCACGGGAGCTAGGAACCAAACTCACATCCTCTGCAAAAGCAGTCTGCACTCTTAACTGCTGAGCCATCTCTCCAGCCCCCACAGGAGCTTCAGATTTCTCAGGATAAGGCACTCATCCTGGAGAAGAAAGATGGCAAACTTACCTCGCTCGCCTCCATGGTCCCCACGTATTTAAAGATCAGGTCATAAATATCGTGATGGACGTATATCTGTGGAATCGGCAGAGCCAGGCTTGGGGTGTGCATCAGGTGCCAGCGAGCCTCCCAGCCACTGCCCTCCGCTCTCCACTCTCTCCTTACCTCTACTGCCTGCTTCATCAGGTTCATCTGGGCCTCCTGCTTTGCAAGAACCTTCTAGAATTCAAGAGAAATGCTGGGTGAGTTTGGGTCTGCACGTGTGCAGACTGCTGTTGTTTGGTGTGGTGATCTGCTTACCAGGTGAGAGTCTCTGAGAAGCTGCTGGAGGCATTTGGTGTAGAGAGCATTGACGGAGTCCTGCGCAACACAGAATAGAAAAGGCCTGAGTGTGTAACACAGCCGTGAGGGCACAGGTGAGCTTTACCAAATTATCTTTTTAAATATTACATTTATAGATTTGGGATGTGTCTGTAGTGGGGAGGCATATAGGATATGGTGTGCTGCCCGGTGGTTTGGAGGACAGTTTTCAGGAGTCACTCTCTCCCTCCATGTGGGTCCAGGGACTCCAACATACACTGTCAGGCTTGGCAGCAAGCGCCTTTAGCCACTGAGCCATCTCGTCAGCCCTCAACTTTTTAGCATATTTGCATGTTTACATATTTATGTGTACAGGGCACAGCACCCGTGAGTGCAGAGGTCAGAGGTCAGAGGACAACCTCGGGTGTCAGTCCTCACCTTGCCACTGTGCCGAGTACTTCATGCTAGCTGGCTTACACGTGTTTGGAGGATCCTCCAGCGTCTACTCCCACCTCCTCTCTTAAGCATACTGAGATTAGAGAGACATGCCACGGTGTCCACCTTTGAGGTAGGTTCTGGGGACCTGAACCCAGGCTGTCTGTCCGTCTTGCATGGTGAGCATTTTTTACCCACTGAAGGCTTCTCCTGGCTCTCAACTTCTTAAGTATGGGGAGAAAAGTTCCCCTTGGTGCTAACATAGCCAGCAACAGTAAGTGGGGGTTTTGTTTCTTTATGACACTCATTAAGATTGTTCACTTCCTAAAGGACCTTGGGCTACTCCCAGCCATGGACTGGTACCCAGAGGGATTCTAGAGCTGAGAGAAGAATCAACGGCTCTGGAGTGAGAGCTGCCACCAGAACAAGACACAGCTACTAACTATGTGGTGGCGGAGGCTCTTCCTTTCACAGTCTCGGAATGCCCGGTGGAAAGACGCGATGTTCTTGTCAAATCTCTCCGAGTGTCTTCCCAGAAATTCTCTCACATCTTCAATGGTCTTCAGGGAAAACGGATCTGAAGGTGCGGAAGGTTCCTCTGCAAAAGAGTTGGAGGGGCAAGCTGGCTAAAGTTTTCACCGGTTCCTGACTGATGGGAGGGCTGGGTGGGGGTGGGGGGAGGTTCACATCCTTTCCCTTGTTCCAGATGGGTCTAGAGCCCCAGGTTCCATGAAAGGATGGCCAGGGATCAGGGACGAAGGTAAAGGAGATCCTGGAGTCCAGAAAGTCACACAAGGTCTTTTCAGGGAACAAAATCACATTAATCTGTGACCCTAGGTTCGAGCCATGGGGCTGAGGAGAAGCTGATTCCTGGCAATTTGAGTTTCGCGGTGCATTTGGCAAAGGGATTGTGCTGTTTCCCGGGGCAACTAAACGGCCCCTTGAAACCCAATGAGCTCTCAGTGAGACAACGGTGCGGGTGGCTTAACAATACCTCAGGCTGGAGGCCCAGACACAAAGCCAGGGCTCCGGCTCTGCACCCCTCCAGAGACAACCTTGTCACAGGCTGAACACAGAAGTGGTGAAGCCTCCATGAACGGTACCACCTGGAATCCTATCATTTCCGGCACGGCGGCCTCTGCCAAGGGAGGAAGCCTTAGACCAAGCCCCAGAGGGGATTTTTATAAAGTTATGCCCATCTCTAGTGGGTTCTTTGATATTTTGTGTGTGTGTGTGTGTGTGTGTGTGTGTGTGTGTGTGTGTGTGTGTGTGTGTGACATTCAAGCTTTTGACAGTTGCATGAGGGGAAAGGCGGTGTCTGCGCAGACTTTTCCTTGTCGGGAGAAAGGGGAGATCCTCCGCTGGTACCTGAAATCTCTCTCTTCTCCAAGGGATGAGCAATGCAGAGAAGGCTGAAGCTCTCTTCTTTTTCGTTGTAGAAAGTCTCTTCAAAGAGGATGGGCACAGAGAGAAGACAAGCAAAACCAGCTCCTAACTTAATCCTGTTTCCTTCAATGAGGACACCCTGGAATCAAGAAAACGTCACAGGACCAACCCATGGGTGGCAGCCACGGGCACCCCGTGCAGTTTCTTCCCAAAAGGTACTCAGGTAGAGCCTGTGCCTCTACCTCGGTCTGTGTCAGCTGGACACGTGATCAGGAAGCAAGAAACAGGCGTGGTGAGTAATTTGTGGTACTTATGCATCAGACGTCATGAGCCACAGGGATGCCAACCGCCTGAGCAGACTTACAAATAACCCTCACCCTTCCAGATCTGCCATAGTACCCACAAGCCCTGTATGCTCAGGCCCTGGCGTCAAAGTGTAGAAGAGTAATTATGGTGGCCTGGACTGGCGAACCATGCATTAGTTGAGGGAATGCGACCGGCTGAGAGCAAATGAAATGTTCACCTCGCAGAGTTTACCTGATTCTATTACAAAGCAAACAAAAAATCATAGACACAGCTGGAGAGGGTGGCTCATGCCTGTAATCTCAACACTTAAGAGGCTAAGGCAGAAGGATCAGGAGTTCCAAACCAGCCTAGTAAATACACCAAAACCCTCAAAAATAAGTATGGGCGAGGCATGGTGGTGTATACCTTTAATCCCAGCACTTGGGAGGCAGAGGCAGGTTTGTATCTATCTGTAAGTTCAAGGGCATCTTGAGCTACAGAGTGAGTTCCAAGCCAGCAAGGGCTACAAAAGGAGCTCCTGTCTTGGGGGGGAGGGAGGAAGAAAGAAAAAAAGAAAAAGAAAAACAACCAGCCACAACAAAATAAGTAACCCTGTAGGACACAGACCTGAGAAGCGGTGTGCCCAGGCCCTAACATACAGGTAGATGACTCCCCTTGGCTGAGAGCGGGAGGGACGAACTCCAGCCCCACATCACCTCCCATGGCACCGAATGGGTCCTATTCACTATCACCGTGGCCTCCTGTCAGGTAGCTTTGCAAAAGCTGCTCGTACATATATAAAAATCAACATTCCATGCCAACAACGTGACACGGGGCTATCTTGCCTCTGTCTGCCCCAGCTCCATCCACCCTGAGCCATCCTAGAAGTGGGTACCTTTCCATCTAAGGTCTGGAAGTGTCCTTCAGTGGGCACCAAAATGTAGGACTCGAACTGACAAGACGACTGAACGCTGCTGGGCAGGCTTCCTCTGCAGGGCACCAAGACCTGGAAAACGAAGCAGGGGCAGTACTAGACAGAGTGTTGTGTGTGATGCCTGCAGCTCCCCTGGAATCTGTCACACTAGGGACCTGCAGAGGGATGCTGGCATCAATGGGAAAATGGACCTGGTTAAGGCTGGAGGTACAGCTTGTTATGAGTCATCTCAATAGCCCTAACCTGTTTAACTTCTCTTTCTTTTCTTCCTTATTTCTTTAAAATATTCTTTGGAGACAGGTTCTCTCTATTATGTAGCCCTGGCTGTCCTGGAACTCCCTCTGTAGCCCAGGCTGGCCTCGATGCACAGAGATCCCCCTGCCTCTGCCTCCCAGTGCCAGGACTAAAGGCTGCACCACCACTCCCAGCTCAATTTATTTCATTTCTAATATGTAGTAGACTAAAAACAATGCAGTGAGCCCTACATGTCCTTCATCCAGCTCTAAAAACTAGGAATTCGCCGGGCGGTGGGGGCGCACGCCTTTAATCCCAGCACTCGGGAGGCAGAGGCAGGCGGATCTTTGTGAGTTCGAGGCCAGCCTGGTCTACAAGAGCTAGTTCCAGGACAGGCTCCAAAGCTACAGAGAAACCCTGTCTTGAAACCTCCCCCCCCAACCCAAAACACAAAAAAACTAGGAATTTGGTGGCCAGTCATTTGTCATCTCTAGCTGTCCCTGAACTCTGGGTTATTTCTAGAAAATCCAGAAAATTACATAAGGCAGAGAAGTGACTCATCCCTATATATTTTTAGGAATACATTCCTGAACAATGAAGCTTCTTTTAAGAAACAGAACTAGCGGGCTGGAGAAATGGTTCAGCGGTTGAGAGTACATAATGACACTCTTACAGAAGGCCTGGGTTCAGCTCCCAGGACCCACGTCAGCCCTCTCTCGACCACCTGTCACTCCAGCTCCCGGGGACCCAATGCCCTCTGCACAGGCATGCACATATACACATAACTTTTGGCAAATAAAATTAAGTATAACCACGATGCATTATTATGCACAAATGCCCACTTACTTACTATAAATTTCCCTAATTTTTCCTGTTCTTTTAAAAAACTTTTTTTGTTGTTGTTTTTTTGAGACAGGGTTTCTTTCTGTAGCCCTGAGTGTCCTGGAACTCACTCTGTAGATCAGGTTGGCCTTGAGCTCACAGAGATCCAGCTGCCTCTGCCTCCCATATGAAAAATCTTATTTGTAAATGGTGTGGGAGGTCCTTCTGTCTATGTGTTGCTTTTATTGGCTAATTAATAAAGAAACTGGCTTGGCCTGATAGGGCAGAACAGAGCTAGGTGGGGAAAACTAAACTGAATGCCGGGAGAAAGGAGGCAGAGTCAGAGAGAAGCCATGGCGCTGCTGCCGGGAGACAGACGCACTGAAACTTTGCTGGTAGGCTACGGAGCTCGTGGTGATGCACAGATTAATGGAGATGGGTTAAATTAAGATGTAAGGGTTAGCAAATAAGAAGCTAGAGCAAGCTGGGCGGTGGTGGCGCACGACTTTAATCCTAGCACTTGGGAGGCAGAGGCAGGCGGATCTCTGTGGGTTCAAGACCAGCCTGGTCTACAAGAGCTAGCTCCAGGACAGGCTCTAAAGCTGCAGAGAAACCCTGTCTCGAAACAAACAAACAAACAAACAAAAACAAAACAAAACAAAAACAAACAAAAAACAAAACAAAAACAAACAAACAAAAAAAGCTAGAGCAAATGGGCCAAGCAATGATTTAAATAATATAGTTTCTGTGTGATTATTTTGGGGCTGCCAGAAACCAACAAGCAGTCTTCCCTGCAACATATAAAGAGATTTTTTTAATTGTATGAGTAAGAGTGTTTTGCCTGAATGTTTAGCCATGCACTACATGCATGCTGTGCCCACAGAGGCCAGAAGAGAGCGCTGGATCCCCTGGAACTGGGGTTACAGACCATTATGACTAGAAACTGAACCCAGGCCCACACGAGAGCAGCAATATCTCTTAGCCAATGGGTCATCTCTCTGGCCCACATGTTTAATTTCTGGTGCTCATGTCTTCACTGTTTATATTCAGGAAAAATAAAACTGTCTTTTTTTGTGTTTAAATTCTATTCTGTCCAATCACAGAAAACAAACAAAAAAATTCTATTCTGTAGCTTTTCTGAATTCCCTTGTGAGTTCCCAGCATTCCTGAATAAAAAGTAGCCTAGTCGCATATGCCTGTAAACCTGGCTCAATAAAGTCCAAGCAGGAGGCTCATCCGTGCAAAGTCCCCCTCAGTAAACTCAAGACCAGCCTACAATTTGAAATTTTCCGTACTTGCTTATTTAAAAGATAGCATGTGTTTGGGTGTCCTCAGAGGCCAGAGGAGGTTGTCCAATTCCTTGAAACTGTAGTTACAGGCACTCGTGAGGCAGCTGATACAGGTGCTGGGATCCGGACTCTGAACCTCAAGACTCAGCTGCAGGTGCACTTAACTGCTGAGCCATCTCTTCAGACCCTTCCGATCTAAGATTTTAATTATAAAATAAAGGGAGGTGTTTAGATACGAACTTTGAAATGCGAACAACTCCTGGGCTCCACGGGGCCCCTCACAACTACATGAAAAGAGCAACACACAGAAGATGGCCTTGAACTCACAGTGTGGGTTCCAGCAAGGGAATGCTTAGAAGCAGTCCCTGGGGCATTTAATGCCAGGATTCAGAGCCTTTGTGATGGTCCCCGTGCTGCACTGAGGACAGTCCTGCTTCAGGCCTCCCTCTGGCCTCCACGGGACCAGGAACCTCTGTGTATTCTGAGAAGCCCCACATGAATTAAGACTGCCTGCCGTCGCGCCCTGCACTGGATTCCCATCACCACGCACGCCAGGGAGAGTGACACACATCCACTGACGGCACAGGAAACCCTCCAGTTTCAGACACTATCCCAGTTTCCCAGCAGACATGGAAAGGAGGCCAACCCCTTCCCATTCCAAGGAAGAGGGTGCCCTGCTGCACAACTAGGCTATAGATAGCCCCAACCCTTGTTTGTTTGAGATAAGGTTTTGCTATATAGCCCAAGACAGCCTGGAGCTCCAGATCCTCCCACCTCTTGTACCTACCTGCCTTCTGGTAATTTTTTCTGACAGGCAACTGGACCCCTCCTCCAGGTCACACAGGAAACCTGGACAACTTTCTCTAGGCAGCTGTCATGAGGTCTTCCATGTCCTAGTGGGAGTGACTCGCTGTGCAGTAAGCCATCGTGTAGCTGCACACCCCAGACTGCAGCGAAACAGTCACCCTTCGCCCAGCTGGGCAGCGTTTGCCAAGCCCAGCAGTGTCTCTGATCATTATCGCCTGACTTCCTCCGGATCCAGCGTTGCCTGCACTGCACGCTGTCTGAGCCTGGAGTTAGTTCCCTGCACTGCTTCGACACGGGGTGGCACCTGAACCGAAGTCTGCACCGATCCTGCTGTGCTTAGAGTCATTATAAAATAGGAATCTGATAAAAAGTGGTGGGTTGTGGACTTAAGAAATTGTAGCTATGGGGGCTGGAGAGACGGCTCAGTGGTTAAGAGCAGTGGCTGTTCTTCCAAAGGACCTAGGTTCAATGCCCAGCACCCACGTGGCAGCTCATAACTGCCTGTGACTCTGGTTTCAGGGGATCTGACACCTTCACACAGACATACACGTAGGCAAAACATAAATGCACATGAAATAAAAATAAATAAATTAAAAAAAGAAAACGTATGGTTTGCACTGACCATTGCTATATAAGTAACCCTGAATAAATTCATTTTGCTCATCCAGATGAATGTGAGTCATTTGGTGGGGGGGAGTTGGTACTGTCTCACCTGGGGGTAGATCTTAATTATATCTCTCTCCTACAAAGTCAGAAAACAGCAGCCCATCGACAAGAGTCCCAGGAGATGGACCTGCCCGAGCCACTCTCGGGAAGCCCCAGGGGCATTATTAGCCCGGATAATAGGCACAGGGATGGCTATTAGAGCAGTGTGGGTGTCACAGGGCCCTGAGTCTGAAACATGAGGGAGCGTGGGAGAAGGAATTTCCATGGTGCAACCAGGTGGCAGGAAGAAGACTCCTCCCCTCCCGGAAAGGGACATCCTGGAAGGGAGCCAGCTTGAGCAGTGGCTGGGCTGTGCAGGGGGCAGTCAGGCTGACCCGAGGCTGCACCCATGTTACCCACAGATCAGCAGAGCAGGGCATCTTAGCATGCTGGCCGTCGGGAGAAGTGTCAAAGGTGGCTGATGCTGAAACTACAGACGTTATTTATTATTCTGTCATTTTAATTTTGTGCATTTGGGTGTTTTGCCTACGTGTACGCCTGTGTGCTGCACACATACACTGCCCACAGAAGCCAGATTAGGGTGTTGGATCTCGTAGAACTGGAATTACAGACAGCCATGAGCCACCATGTAAGTGCTGGGAATGAAACCTGGGTCCTCTGTGAATCAGCCAGCGCTCTCAACCACTGAGCCCCGACACAATTTCTAGTGATGAGCTGATAACTTTTTTTTTTTTAAGTCTCATGGTTATGCTTTGACTCTGAAATGTCTCCCACAGTTCATGTCTTAAATACTAGGAGTCTGTGGAGCCTTTAGGAAGTGAAGCCTGGTGACCAGAAGTCTGTCACCAAGGGTGGGCCTTTGAAGGTTATAACTGTTTTCACCTGGTTCCAGTCCAGCACTTGCTTCCTGTTCCTCCATGATGTGGAGATGTGTCTGTAAAGCACCCCAGCCATCCTGAATACTACCATGCCTTCCCCAGCGTGATGGAACGTAACCCTCTCATGCTGTGACCCCAAATAAGCCCTTCCTCCCTACGTTGCTTTTGTTTGGTGTCTGGTCACAGTAACGAGAAAGGTTAATTAACGCTGCACCCATAAAGGGTTCTGATCTCTGACGCTAGGCTGGTTAATTCTCACGCCTATTGGTAAAGCTCTCAGGACAGAAATTAAGCACGATTCTGCTGATGCCATGTTGCTCTCTCAGAAGTGACAGGAAGGATGAGGAACCTTCTAGGAGCAACTGTGATATTCTACTGTTTAAGAAGCATGTGGAGCACACTGTACAGTGGAGAGTTGTGCCCCTTGCCCATCCCATGAACAACAGGGGACCAGAGCGAGCCATCCAGCTCCAGCCCCACCCTGAGTATGCTGGCAGGGTAGGTCATTCCACGCTTGACTTCTGCAGGGAAGCTGCGTCATCTGACAAGGCCACGGAAGGCCAGAAACTTCTAGCTACCCAGTGTGGACCTCAAGTGGATCCCACGGTTCTCAGGAGGGACTGGAGCCGAGTACCATTTCAAAAGATGGGGCTGAACGTGGCGGTGCACATCTGGGATATCTACCACATCTGGGATCTAAGTATTGAATTTTGGTCCTCACATGCTCTTGGCCACCGAACCTTCACTCTGGCCCCTATTTGTTTATTTATCCACTGGGTTTTTAGTTTTGTTTTGTTTGGTTTGGTTTTTCAAGACAGGGTTTCTCTGTAGCTTTGGAGCCTGTCCTGGAACTCGCTCTGTAGACCAGGTTGGCCTCGAACTCACAGAGATCTGCCTGTCTCTGCCCCATGAGTGCTGGGATTAAAGGCGTGCACCACCACTGCCCGGCACACCCACTGGGGTTTTATGAGACAAGAGTCTCACTATGTAGTTAGTGTATGCTGGCCTCGAACTCACAGAGATCCGCCTGTCTCTGCCCCATGAGTGCTGGGATTAAAGGCGTGTGCCACCACTGCCCAGCACACCCACTGGGGTTTTATGAGACAAGAGTCTCACTATGTAGTTAGTGTATGCTGGCCTCGAACTCACCGCGCAGCTTCAGCCGATCTGCATGTTTGCAGTATGGACCTGTTTCGTCCTGCTCTGCCTCTAATTATTTTTTTCTTATTTTTATTTTTTTCATTATACATACCAATCCAAGTTCCCACTCCCTCCCCCGTCCCATTTCTTCCATTTAGCCCCCTACTCCACACCCCATCCACTCCACTGAGAAGGGAAGGCCCAAGGCCCTCCCTACCATATCTAGGCTGAGCAAGGTATCCATCTAAAGAGAATCGGTTTCCAAAAAGCCAGTACAAGCAGTAGGGATAAATCCTGGTGCCACTGCCAGTGGCCCTGCAATCTGCCCCAGCCATGCAACTGTCAATCACATTCAGAGGGACTAGTTTGGTCCTATGCTTGTTCTTCCCTGTCCAGCTGGAGTTGGTGAGCTCCCATTGGCTCAGATAGACCGTTTTATTGGGTGAACCCACAACAGTCTTGACCTCTTTGTTCATATTCTCACTCTTCCCACTCTTCAGCTGGACTTTGGAAGCTCAGTCCAGTGCTCCAACGCGGGTCTCTGCTTCTGTTTCCATGAGTTGCTGGATGAAGGTTCTACGGTGACATTTAAGATATTCATCAGTCTAACTACAAGGCAAGGCCAGTTCGGGCACCTTCTCCTCTATTGCTTAGGGTCTAATGATTTTTTGTTTGTTTGTTTTTGTTTTTGTTTTTCGAGACAGGGTTTCTCTGTGGCTTTGGAGCCTGTCCTGGAACTAGCTCTTGTAGACCAGGCTGGCCTCGAACCCACAGAGATCCTCCTGCCTCTGCCTCCCAAATGCTGGGATTAAAGGCGTGCGCCGCCACTGCCCAGCAAATGAATGGTTCTTATCATTGCCTCTGCAATAGTTTTCAATTCTATGAACTATAAAGCAGGTAACAGTTGGCCTCTCAGTTTGTCATATCAAGCTATCACTTTCTGTCTTTGTACACACCATGATAGTAATTAGATTAGTTCTGTGTTTCCAGAAAAGCCACCAGCAACCAGAGGCTGACCTGAGCTAAGCAAACTTCTCCTTCAGTTCAAATCCTCCCACGCGTGACCTGAGCTGTCACCACAGAAGAGAAGTGGAGACACGGTTCAGGGCGAGGTGAGAAGGAAACAGGTCACAACGAGCCAGCAGGGACTTCCCAAGCAGAGTCAAAGACAGCACCAATGTGCCCAACACACTCAAACGAAGCTTTGAAAAAGCATCTGGACCGGGCGGTGGTGGCGCACGCCTTTCATCACAGCATGCGGAGGCAGATGCAGCTCTGTGAGTTCGAGGCCAGCCTGGTCTACAAGAGCTAGTTCCAGGACAGGCTCCAAAGCTACAGAGAAACCCTGTCTCAAAAAACCAAACCAAAAAGAGAAGAAGAAGGAGGAGGAGGAGGAGGAGGAGGAAGAGGAGGAAGAGGAGGAGGAGGAGGAGGAGGAAGAAGAAGAGGAAGAAGAAGAAGAAGAAGAAGAAGAAGAAGAAGAAGAAGAAGAAGAAGAAGAAGAAGAAGAAGAAGAAGAAGAAGAAGACGCCGCTGCCATGAATCTCAGAAGGTAGATAGCTCAGTCAGTGAGGTGCAGGGCTTGAACTTAACCCTAGAGCTCATACAGAAAACCAACAAGCCAGGTCTGGTGGAGTATACATACACTCCCAGCACCGAGGAAGCAGAGAGCCCTGGGCTAGTAGACCAGCTAACCTAGCTGCATAGGTCTCTCAGAATATGATGAGAGCTCCTGTATCAAAAATAAAAAGGGTATGAGGCATGGTACCTGCAGTTGTCCTGTGACCTCCACATGCATATACATATGTGTCCTCATACACAAATTCTCACACACACAAGATACTGGGATAAGAGCATAGTTCAGTGGTACAGCACGTGCCTAGAATCCCCCAGTGAGGGGCTGGGGTGTGGCTCAGTGGTAGAGCCCCTGCCTAGAATCCCCCAGTGAGGGGCTGGGAGTGTGGCCCAATGGTAGAACACTTGCTTAGCATGTACAAAATCCTGATTTTCTTCCTTGGCACTGAAAAAAAAATAAGAAACAGAAGAAACACCCACTGTCCTGGTTGTTTTTTCAACTTGATACAAGCTAGAGTTATCTGAAAAGAGGGAACCTCAACTGAGAAGATGCCTCCATCTTACTGGCCCGTAGGGCATTTTCTTGATTAATGATTGATGTGAGAGGGCAGTGCCACCCCTAAGCAGGTGATCCTGGACTATACAAAAAAGCAGCTAAGTTGCTGGGTGGTGATGTCACACACCTTTAATCCCTTGGGAGGCAGAAGCAGGCGGATCTCTGAGTTTGATGCCAGCCTGGTCTACAGAGGGAGTTCCAGGACAGCCAGGGCTACACAGAGAAACCCTATCTCAAAAAGTCAGGAAAAGAAAGAAAGAAAAGGGAGGGAGGGAGGGAGGGAGAGAGAGAGAGAGAGAGAGAGCGCAAATAGCTAAGTCATGGAGAAGCCAGTAAGCAGGCTCCTCCATGGTCTCTGCTTCAATTCCTGCCTTGAGTTCCCACCCGGACGGACAGTGACACAAACCAAGACAAACACTAATGCGCAAATACGAAATGTCCCCTGAGGCAGGATCCTGTGTTAGAGGCCTGGTGGTCCTTTTGAGGAGATTCTATGGGCTTAGGAGGTGGGGCTGACCTGGTCAGAGCAAGTCACTGACAGGCATGCCTCTGGGGCTTGAGCTAGTCCCTGGTCCCTCCCTGCTGTTTCCTTCTCCACCAGTAAGGTAAAGAACCTTCTACATCCCATGCTCCCACCACCAGTGTTGCGCCTCACCACAAGCCTGGAGCCAACAGTCCAGACACAGACAGCAACCCCTGAAATCGCTAGTCAAACAAAATCACCTCATCCTCCATCAGCTGGTTTCTGTTAGTCATTTTGTCACAGTATCCAGAAAATTAACTAACCCTCCACCCCACCCCCAAGCCAAGTACTAGGAAGATCTGCAACATCAGGACATGGGCTGCCCCTCCAGGCAGCAGAGCACCCCCCCCACCCCGATGCCACCATTTCTCCTGCATGCTTCTCCCATCCCTGTCACCTGGCTACCCCTGTAGACTTTTGTGGTTGTGGCGTTTGTCGCAGAAATGCTTTCCCTTTGGGAAACGTCTTTCTAAGCTACATCCTCGTCTCGTCTCCCTTGCTGTGATCAGACATCATGGCCAAAACCGACAGAGGAGAAGAAAGCATCCACTAGACTTCCATTTCCAGTTACGGTCCATCCCTGACGGCAGGGCGAGCCAGGACGTCAAGCAAGTCACCTGCACAGTCAAGGTGGAGAGACGCAAACACACCCATGCTGCCGCTCACACTCGCTTCCTGCACCCTTCTACCACTCAGGGCTCATGAAACAGCGTGGCCCACAGCAGGTTGTGTCTTCCTGCACTGATTAAGAACCACACAGGGCCACAGGCCAACTTGATCTAGATTTCCTCAATTGAGACTTTCTTCTCAGGTGACCCAAGCTGTGGCGAGATGAATGTTTCTTAATTAATAAGTTGGTGCCGGGAACTGAGCCTGGGGTCCTCTGCAGAAGCAGGAAATGCCCTCAGCTGACCAGCATCAAGCACTCCAGGTTGACACGTAAAACCAATCATGTCACTGTGTGTGAATTCACAGGTCCGTGTTCCCGACCTCCATAGGAGTGACCACCCAGCTGAGCAGATGAGAACTGCCCAGCACTGGGCATGCTGACTAGTTTACGTCAACTTGACACAAGCTGAAGTGATCTGAAGGGGGGAACCCTCCATTGAGAAAATGATTCCATAACATCCTGCTGTAAGGATTTTTCTTAATTAGAGATTGATGGGGGAAGGCCTAACACATTTTGGATGATGCCATCCCTGTGCTGGTGATCCTGGGTTCTCTAAGAAAGCAGGCTGAACAAGCCATGGAGAACAAGCCAGTAAGCAGCACCCCTCCGTGGCCTCTGCATCAGTTCCTGCCTCATTTGAATTCCTGTCCTGACTTCCTTCTATGATGAATAGTGATATAGAAGTATAAGCCAAATAAATCCTTTCCTCCCCAACTTGCTTTTTGGTCATGGTGTTTCAACACAGCAACAGAAACCCTAAGACACCAGGCTTCAGTTCCAGGCAGCAGTGGTTGGTGGTCCCTTACTGTCTGCCCCGCATACACCCAGCATGCTGGGACACCTGGGACACAGCACGGGGCTTTGCTAAACTCAGGAGCTTTGTAACCGACTTCCTCTAAATGTCTCATCTGTCTGCCACATTTCTGGCATTGCTCACATGCTTGAGAGCCACCCTCGGGACTGGGGCGGGGGGGGGGGGGGGCGGGGGGCGGGGATGACGATGACTTACAATGCCGTGGATCTGGGCCACCTTGCTGCACAAGTCAGGGCGCCACTTCTGAAGGGCCAGGTAGAAAGGGTTCTTCAGGAGATCTTCGTCATATAGAGCCATATGGACTTCAGGAGGGTCCAAGTGAGCTTCCTGGGACAAGGGAGGAAAAAGCTGTGACTAGAGACAGGGCTTACTAGGTACCAGTCAGCCCACAACTCACTTTGTAGACCAGGCTGACCTCGAACTCACAGAGATCCACCTGCTTCCATCTCCCAAGTGTTGGGATTAATCACACCCAGCATAGTTGGTTGTGTTTTTTTGCTTTTTGTGGATTTTTTTTTGGTTGTGTTTACCCGCCTACCCATGAGCGCACACACAGTTCTAAGGACTGAACACCAGGTCTTGTTCTTGCCAATGAGCTAATGCCCAAACACTGGGTTCTTGTTTTGTCTCTGAAGCTGTGTCTCACTATGTATATAGCCCAACCTGATCTCAAAATAAGGGAGCCATTTTAGGGTTGGCAAGAGGCTTGGCTCTAGAGGGGTTCCCAGGTGTCCACGGGGATGTCTCCAGCTAGGTCCTTGGGCAGTAGAGGAGAGGGTGCCTGAACTGGCCTTGTCCCATAGTCACACTGATGACTATCTAGAATATCACCATAGACCCTTCGTCCGGCGACGGATGGAGATAGAGACAGAGACCCACATCGGAGCACTGGACTGAGCTCCCAAGGTCCAGTTGAAGAGCAGGAGGGAGAATATGAGCAAGGGAGTCAGGACCGCAAGGGGTTGGTCCACCCACTGAGACAGTGTGCCTGACCTAATGGGAGCTCGCCAAAGCCAGCTGGACTGGGACTGAATGAGCATGTGATCAAACCGGACTCTCTGAATGTGGCTGACAATGGGGGCTGACTGAGAAGCCAATGATAATGGCACTGGGATTTGTCTCTACTGCATGTACTGGCTTTTTGGGATCCTAGTCTGTTTGGATGCACAGCTTCCTAGGCCTGGATGGAGGGGGGAGGGCCTTGGACTTCCCACAGGGCAGGGTACCCTGCCCTCTCTTAGGACTGGAGGGGAAGGGAGAAGGGTGAGTGGGAGGGAAATGGGAGGAGGGGAGGAAGTGGAAATTTTGAATGGTATTATTTATAAAGCAATTTTTTTTTAAAAAAGAAAAAAACCAGGATCCTCCTGTCTCAGTTTCCCTAGCTCTGGGACTGGAGTAGGTCTGCAGTGCTCTATTGCCAGCTATCTCCACGCTTTTTCATCCTGAGCCCACCCTGGGGCCTGACTTGATTAACGACGATTTCTGAGCCTCAGCCTGCAGGGCTCTTACATACCACCCAAGTAAGAAGAAACCAAGGCAGGGAGGGGGTTGTCCAAGAGATCTAGTGAACGCAGCAGGCAAACAGGAACAAGATGCAGTCACACCCTTAAGACAGGTGAGGCGGATAAAAAACATCCCGGGATGTTATGGGGTTTGACTTGATTACACAACAAAGGCCACCTGAGGCCAGGTCCCCTCCAATTCCACAAAGGCAGCCCCCATGCCTTAGAAAAACCCGACCCTTTCTCACATTTCCATCTCCAGCCCATCTGGATTTTATTTCTGTAAATGCTATAAATCGGCAGTTAATTTCATTTCTCCATATGGTAAGCCAATGGTCCCAGCATCGCTTTTGGCATAATCTCCGTTTTTCATACCAGCCGGGAAAGCTGTCTTTGCGGCACTCAAGTCCTCGTGTGTGCCTGCCCTCTTTCCCTTCCCTGCTCGTGTTTCAATGGTCTAGACCAGCTCAAAAGGAGGCGGATAAATATATATATGTATATATAATTATATATCTATAATTAGAGACACAGGCCACCCAGATTTTATTGTATTTGTTTTGAATTATTACATTTTCTTTTTTCGTTTTTCACACGGGTGGCACGACATGTGTCACACTGCGCCTGTGGAGGTCAGAGGGCAACTCTGGGCAGGTCCCGGGAATGGAATTCAGGTCCTCGGGCTTGGTGGCAAGTTTGTTTACCGACTACACCACCTTGCCAGCTGGCTGTACTTGTTCTGTTTTTTATTGTACCCACATGGCCTCAAACCCCTGGACTTCAGATGATCTTTGTAACTCAACTCTCTAAGTACCCGGGACTACAGGTGTGCACCCCCATGCCTGATACAATGCATAATATAAACGTCTAGAAGCCGCACTAAAGAGGAAGCAGCTGAAACTGATTTTTAACATTTTATACACCGTAACCTATCCAAAATATACTTTCAACATATAATCATTATTTTAAAATTAAAATTAATGCGGCCAGCGAGAAAGACAGCTCAGCGAATAAAGGCGTTTGCTGCTAACCCTGATGACCTAAGTTCAGTCCCTGGCACTCACGTGGAACTGACTCCTGCGCGTTGTCTTCTGACTTATTTTTTGAATTATTACTTTTATTATTTCTCTTATGTGCATGGGTGCTTTGCCTACATGTATGTCTGTGAACCATGTGCATGCCTGGTATATGTGGGTGCCAGAAGACGGCGTCATATCTCCCTGGAACTGGAGTTAACAGATGGTTGTGGGTGCAGGAACTGAACCTGGGTCCTCTGCAAGAGCAGCCAATGCTGCTAACCACTTAGGGACCTATCCAGCTCCTGTCCTCTAATTTCTACTCTCTCTCTCTCTCTTTCTCTCTCTCTCTCTCTCTCACACACACACACACACAAAACCAATGTTTAAAATAACATGTTTAGCGATAGAGAGAATAACACCTGAAAGCATTATTTCATAAGCCACAAATGGACAAGACCAAACTCCATCTCCCCAGATGGAAAAGTCTACCTGAAAGTAGACACACAGGCCCCACACCAAGTCTCTTTGCCAGTGAGCGCTAACTTAACTATTGGCCCCAGTGGGGCCTGATCCAAGGAGCTTCTTGCAAAGGAGATTTTAAGAGGGGCCTAGAATAAAAACTGGGTGCAAATAATCCTTCCTTGAGCCCCCTGGGAGAGTTCGGTAACGGTTCAGGTGCTTGATTCATTGAATTCAATTATTGCCAGAGCCTGGCTAATCCTTTTATGAGCCCCCAACAGAGGCAGCAGAGAATGCAGTCTTGAGGGGACAGAGTCATGGGGGAACAGCATTTCTTTCTGGTTTCTGATAGTTGGTTCCCGGGGGCAGAGTGTGACAGCAGAAGATGCTTTGGATAAAAACCACTTGAGAAACAGGATGTGCGTTATGGCGAGATCAAGCTGGGGAAGGACACGGCTGCGCTGGCAGAGCACCAAACGGTCACTCCCTAGCTAGGAGATAAGGCCAGAGAGGAACAGGACTAGCAGGGAATAGAGAGGGTATGGGATGAGGACATGCCTCAAATGTACAGGAGCAATGCTTAGGATTCAGGAGGATACAGGGTTTATGTGAGCACAGAAAACCAGGATAAAAAGACTTTTTTTTTTAATTAAGTAATATAAGTCCCTAAAGTCTTAAAAACCCAAGCACTGCGGGAGTCTTGACCATCCCTGCCAGCCTTCCAATGAGGAGATAATTTACAGAAAAGTCAGTAGCATTAGTCAGAAATGCCAAAGACCACTGAATGTGAGCTATCTGAGGCCAGCTACCCCGTGAACAAGACAGCAGTACAGGGGCCCAAATTAGTCTGAACGTTTCAGGGGGGAGTGTGCACACTTCAGTGTGGTTTTGTGGTCTTCAACTGTCCTGCCAACCCAGATAAGTCTGGGTGGTCAGGACCCATCAAGTGACAGGATGCAGCCCTGCTCCCCAGAATCCATCCCAGGGAGTCTGTAGCTCCCAGGGATGCACTCCTGGCCAAGAATTACCATTGAGGCTATCTCTGCCCTTGGAGGACCCTAACCAGGCACACATGCCAAGTGATGAGCAATGCTCTCCAGTAATATATGATTCAAAGCCAGGGGGTGGGGGTGGGGGGCTGGCCAAAAAAGGAAAACCTTCTAGTCATCTATTTTTAATATCAACAGAAGCATGGCGGGGGGTGGGGGTGGAATCTGTGCTTTCTAGTCACCTGGGTCCTTCTGGGCCTGTGAGATCTACAGATCTCAGCTATATCTTCTTTACAATCCCTTGTTAAAGTACTCAGCACTCCATCTGGCTCACGGTGACAAGGCTAAGAGGAAGCAAGAGGACAGCTGTCTTGCCCCATTGGGTGAAGGGTTAATCCCAGGCAGCAGCCACGCAGGTAAAAAGGAGCCCAAAATAAACAGAATGGTCAAAGCTGGTCAGACAATAGTGACACTGGTTTGACTCGGTGCTGGGCAGGAAAGGTAGGGGAGCAGTTAAGTTTGGTAGGCTACAATCACTACCCAGATTCCCACCCTCCCCAGCCCCCATCTACTTGCCAGGATTTCCAGCATGTGGGCAGGCACTCTGAAGGAGGTTTCTTAGCATCTCCCAAAGACACACTTTGTCCAGATTCCTCTCTAAGCCTGTTGTCTATCATTATTTGGAGAGGAAGAAGTTACTGGACACCAGCCTAATGTCACCAGCTAATAATCAGGGAGTGTCCTAACAGCACAAAATCATTGACCAGCATACAGACAAATCGATAACAAAAAGCCTGCAGCAGCCTGGGGTGAGCGCAGCACAGTCCGGTTGGCACGCGGAGGGAGGCCCCAGCCCATGACCTGGACCCCCGGCCCTATGTAGACATGGGGCTGCTTCTCTTCTAGTAATGCTGCCTGCAGGATGACTTCAGGTGAGAGCTCACCCAAGGTCTAACCTGGGAACACGTAATCACCCAGCTTCAAGGCTCCCAGATCTCACACACACCTGAACCACACCCAAGAGATCTCTTCAACCTCGAGGTCGAGGCAGTATTCTTCTGTCTTCCCATCTATGCGGCCCCCACACCCCTACACCCCAAGCCAGCTGAATGGTCTGTACTTGGTGTTTGGCTTTTGTCCACTTTTGCAGCCTCATCATTCCCCATCCCCCTACAGCTTCCCAAAGGGATGGGTTCTCCCTCCTTCCACGCATTTAGTCCTGAAACCTATTCCCATATCAAGACCCATGCATGACCCCTGTGTGCCTACATCTATCCTCCCCAGAGAATGGCCAAGTCCCACAGCACCCAAGTTCTGGATGCAGACAGTCAGTTGAGTTGGCTAAAGGACCGACCCCTAAGTGACAGTAAGTACTGGGGCTCAGGGCTCTAGACCCCCTTGGCTTCCACACCACCATGGCCTGCACTGGGGAACCCTCAAAATACTAATAAGCGCTGCTGCGCTCCACTGTCAGTGGGAAGTCTACCGCGTTGAATAAAAACAGGACCCTCTCCACAGAACGAAACAATTCCCAGCCACTGAGTTTGTCCAGTCTCATCAGCCCTGGTACCCAAAGTCCCTCACTCCTCAATGATGATGTGTCACTTGCTACCACCGCCACCCGCCACCCACCGGGAGTGTCCAAGTACCCTGCAGCTGGAGGCGAGGCTGGAGGGGCACCGACAGGCGCGCGCGCATCTGGACAGTCCGTTTTCAACCAAGAAACTGAACAGACTACCTAAGAGTTTTCCAGAAGTATTCTCTACCTACTGGGCGAGAGATCGTTGCCACGTGTAAAGCAGGCAGGGACACACTCTCCTCCTTTATCCCTCGCGGGGACCACAATCAGCCGGCCTAGACCGGGACCTGCATACACAGCTTCCTCTCCAAGTATTCAGGCTGGCCACCAGAAAACCTCCCAGGTCACACGACCTGGGAGCGACGGTCCCATCCACTGCCCCAAGTCCCAGATCCCGGGACCCGGGCCTGCCATGGAGCCCCGAGAACAGAGGACGCATTCTCCGCGCCGCCTCGCCTTCCCTCTGGACTCGGTGGGCACCGTGGGCAAGGCGCTCCCCGCTGCGGACAGCAGAGGAACCAGAGGGACTGGGAGGCTCAGCCCGCGACTGGTCCGGGCCCCGGGGGCCCATCAGCCCTGCCCGGGGCTCCGGCTCAGCGCAGGGAGCCCCTCCCCCTTCCGCTCCCGGTCCCCACCCGACCTCCGCGCCCCCCAGAGTAGAGAGGCGCTGGAGGACACCCTCCGAGGACACTTACTTAAGAGGCTACATAGTTTCACCTCTGAGCTACGACAGCACCACCCAGGCTCTGGGCTGGGACCTCAGTGCCCACCACCCGGGTGCGGCAGCGCCACTCTTCAGCCCACCCCTTTACTACGCCGTTGGGTGGAGCCTCACCCCAGCCTGTCCAATAAGAGGTCATTTTCACTGAGACTGACATGTAAACAGAGCAATCATTAAGTCCATTTCAGTCGGGGGTGGGGCTCAGGCGACACCGCGCTTCCTACTCGGACTAGCCCCGCCCAGAGTCAGGAAGTGCGCGTGCCCAGAATGTGAGAGGGCGGGACCTAGGGAAGATCTGACACTAGGGGTGGGGTCCTAGCTGGGTCCCTAAACTCGGGCTGGACTGCGAAGGAGAAGAGCCCCACCTAGGTAACCACCCTGCCCGGCTGATCGCCCCGTGTTGCCGGTGACGCAAAACGGAGGTGCTCAGCCCTCTGAGCCACACTATTCTGTTGCCTACAGGGTCTAGGGGTCAGTATCCCTCGGTCCTGTCTCCTCACTACCATGGACTCCGCATAAGATACTTTCTACCGAGCTTCAGTCTTCTTCGTCTGCAAAACAGGAAAAAGTTGAATTTGCAGGGCGCTAAGGTTCCAGTACTATAATGGAATACACGGGAGGAAGAGGAGGGAAAGCCACACCTGACCTCCCCTGGCAGGGCCCCGCCTACCCGTGGTCCGAGGGGTGGGGGGAGGAGGGAGGACGCTCCTGGCCCAGACCCGCGGCAGGAGGCGTGTCCTATGAAACTGGATCCTTCTGTCCTTGGCCGGAGCTAAGGCGCGCCGCTCAGCCTGGAGACGTGGGGTCGACCAAGGATGGGGTCTGCACCCTGGGCTTCTCAGGTAGCCCCCGTGAAGGAGAAAGTCGTGCAGAGACACTGCGAGTGACCCGGAGCGCATCTGGGGAAAATGGAAGAGAGGATGGTAGGCAGCTAACCGGACTCCCTCTGCACACTGGGACGCCGGAGGCGCACGTCGAGGATCTCCGGAGAGCTCCATTTAGAACGGCGGCAAGGCCATGAGGAGTATTCGGTTCGCCGAGCCGAAGGCTGGCATCGGGGCTGGAGGTGATCTGCGACGCTGAAGAGTGCCAGTGGGGCACCGCCGCCACAGGGCAGCGCCATGGCCAGAGAGGAGTGCAAGGCGCTGCTGGACGCGCTTAATAAGACCACAGCGTGCTATCATCACTTGGTGCTGACTGTGGGAGGCTCCGCGGACACGCAGGACCTGCGCGAGGAGCTGCAGAAGACCCGCCAGAAGGCGCGCGAGCTGGCCGTGGCGACCGGCGCCCGGTTGACTGTCGCGCTGCGTGACCGGGACTTGGCGACTGAGGAGCGCGCGGAGTTCGAGCGGCTCTGGGTGGCCTTTTCGGGCTGCCTGGACCTTCTCGAGGCCGACATGCAGCGCTCACTGGCGCTGGGAGCCGCCTTCCCGCTGCACGCGCCGCGCCGGCCACTCGTGCGCACTGGGGTGGCTGGCGGCTCCTCTGCAGTGGCCGCGCGCGCCCTGAGCGCTCGCAGCCTGCGACACGAGGCCGAAGGAGACTTCGACGTCGCCGACCTGCCTGAGTTGGAGCGCGAAGTTCTCCAAGTGGGCAAGATGATCGACGACATGGAAATGAAAGTCAACGTACCCCGCTGGACTGTGCAGGCGCGGCAGGCAGCGGGCGCTGAACTCCTGTCCGGTGCCAGTGCTGGTGCGTCCTCGGCTGGTGGGATTTCGGTACAGGAACGCGCTGGACCCTGCGACCCCAACAAGGCCCTGGCCGCCACTGTTTTCAGTGCTGTGCTGCTGGTGGCTGTGGCACTCGCCTTATGTGTGGCAAAGCTGAGCTGACTGACACCCAACGGCCACCTGCTGCCCCTTCTCCTTCCAGGGTATGGGCGTGAAGGCTGGCCTGTTTAAAGAGAGGTAGTGAACCCCGGTGTGTGCGTATGGACACGATCCTTTCAAGGCACCTTCTGCCTGGGCAAGACATGTTTTGTTTTTTAATTTACTGGCCCAAGAGGAGTTAATTGCATGGGGCTGGCAGGGCATTACCTCTAATGTCCGCAGGAGCTTTATCTCCTATTAATAGAAATCTGTCCACAGTGACCCCGGATCCCTTTGAGCTTGATGGGTTAACACGTGCGTCCCAAGTTTGGTGCCCTCACCCTAGTAGTTGGCTCCCACTGTGCATAAGACAGGGCAGTTTGGGAAAGGTGTAGGGTTGCATCAAGCGTAGTGAAAGGGGTGTTTTGTCCCTAGACAAGAAGCAAACTGCAATAAGATGTAAGTAGGTTTTATAACCTTAACCCTTTGGGATCTAAGCTTTGGGAGATACCGTGCGGATAGCGGTCCATGCAAAGTGCTTTCTCTACGGTACACTATTGCACTTCTTGGTGGAGATTGCCCATTAGACACCAGGAGAGGCAGCGAGGGGAGGTTTGGTGTTGTGACTCCATTTAGGAAACCAAAGAAGGTTGTTTGGACAACTCGATGTTGTGGTTGAGGTTGGATCTACTGAACACTTGCCTCAAGGAAAGACTTCTTCCTACCCATCCCTGGATGGGGATTGGGGCTAGACAGTAGGCTGCCTCTTTGGGAGGGGCCACACCACTATGTAAACAGGCACAGTCTCCTTCCCAGAGGCTTATTTTATTCCAGAATTAGAGCACAGTATTTGACCCTCCTTTGAGGGAGGGCTGGGGGAATCCTCTTTGAAGCCCTTAATCCTGTCTATCCCCGGAATTTACCTGCTAGCCAATAGGAGAACGAGTTTTCTGGAGAGCTGTCCAACTGGCTGACCCCATGCTACAGGAAAGGGCAATACTGGCATCATTAGTACACAGAGGCTGAGAGGGTCAGCTGAGTTCAAAATGTAACAGTTTTGACTTGGAATTTAGGGACCTTTAAATACATGCACACAGGCCCACGCAAACACACATACACATGGGTGCACACACACATACCTACATACACACATGCACACACTGGTACACATACACCAACATACACACATACATAGACACACACCTACAGTGTCTGAAAGAATGACATTAGTACTTTAGTACCAAAGCCGAGTTGTGTTTATTTGTTTTTAGTATAAAGGAAACTGGGCCACAAGCTCATATATGCCAAATGAGTCAAGCATAGAGATCTTTCACATGTACACAGTGTAGGCTACTAAATATGATCTGCATCCATTTTTTAAAATCTATATTCTTGGAGCCAGAGAGATGGCTTAACAGAAGTTTGTATTATAGCCGGGAACAGTGGTGCATGCCTTTAATCCCAGCACCCTGGAGGCAGAAGCACTCAAATATTTCTCTGTGAGTTTGAGGCCAGCCTGGTCTACAGAGTGAGTTCTGAGAGAGCCAGGGCCACATAGAGAGACCCTGTCTCAAAAAAAACAGAGAGAAAGAAAGAAAGAAAGAAAGAAAGAAAGAAAAAAGTGTGTATATTGTTCTTGCAGAACGTGGACGTTCTGTTCCCAGCACCCATCCCCAGCAGCTCACACCTGCCTGGAACTCCAGCTCCAGGAGAGGTCTGACGCCTTCTTCTGACTTCCTCAGGCACTTGCCCTCACACACACACACAACTAAAACTAAATCTTTTAAAAAGAATCCATATTCTTGAATAGAGGCTGAATTTTGAGATCATAGTTCAAACTACCAGAATCATCTACGTAAAAGGCACAAGTGTCTGCTTTCTACCTATGAAGAAGGAGACGCCCTCTGTTGGCCTCCAGAGGAACTGCATGCAGGTGGTACACAGACATACATGTGTGCAAACCCCCATAAACCAGGCTGGCCTCGAACTCACAGAGATCCTCCTGCCTCTGCCTCCCGAGTGCTGGGATTAAAGGCTTGCGCCACCACCGCCCGGCGATGATGATAATTTTTTAAGTGAGGACGAGGATCGGGTGGAGGGAAATAACAGTCCATTACAATGTCAGCTTGGAAGGCTGATGCATACAAGCGAATAGGGGCTCACGGTTCTAGGTGTTGCGCCCTATACCCCTACCCTTGGCCAAGTGAACTCTCTTCACACAGGTTCTGAGACCTCAAAGAGGAAGCTGCGGAATCTTTTGGCAGGTGTGTTTGATTATACTTTTAAAAGACTCATGGGTCTTAAAGCCGACTGAACCCTTTACAATAATTATTGGTAAGAGTTCCTAACTCCTCCTCTGTTTGGGCTAGGTAGCTCTGATGAGGTACTACTTTCAACCTTTTCGTTGCTGCTTGCCCAGGATGCCTTTAGAGACAACGTAGAAAGTTTTAAACTCCATCTCCCACACATGACACAACATGGAGTCTCTGTCACCTCCAGAGATCATCTCTCTGGCAAGAGAAGTTTGGAGGCATTTGGTGACATGGTATTAGGGAATCTCGCTACAATACAGTTGGAGAAGGCATCCTGACATTTTCAAGGTTGTAACTCTATTCTTATGGGGAGTTTTGTTTTATTTATTTGTTTATTTTTAAAAATTAGGGCCCAGAGAGATGACTCAGCAATTAAGAGCACTTGCTACTTTTAGAAAGGGCTGCGGTTCAGCTCACAGGCACCTGTTACTCCTGCTCCTGGGGATCTGGCGCCCTCTTCTGGCCTCCATGGGCACCTGCGCATACATGGAAGGTGCGTATGTGCACACACACAAATATCAATACATTTCTCAAAATTGTTCTAGAGAGAGTATTGAAGACATACACCATTTGGCACTGAATAGGCCATTAAGATAGTGGTTCTTATCCTTCTTAAGCTGTGATGCATTAATACAGTTTCTTGTGTTGTAGTGACCCCCCACCATACAATTATTTTGTTCCTACTTCATAACTGTAATTTTGCTGCTGTTATGAATTGAAATATAAATATCTGATATGCAGGATATCTGATTGTGACCTCTATGGGGTCGCGGCCCACAGGTTGAGAATCGCTGCTCAAAGCAGAGCAGACAAATTTCCCATTGCCACTCTTTCCACCCACAGGGCTGTTCTTTGGATAGTTAATTAGCTGGGTCGTTTGTGAGGGTTCTCAGATCACTGCAACTTGCAATAAAATGTTGCAAAAAGAAGAGGCTGAATTAAGTAAACCTTCCTCTAGCAGATCTGCAAACCCAAGAAACTCAAGAAACTCACTGAGTTTCAAAATGTTAAATATGAGCTGAATTCTTTAGTACTTGATGCTGTGTAAAGGAACTGCTACAGTACAACGTCACTTCCTGCCTTGTACAACTGGGTCTTTTCTAACTAATGTATCGACTCTTGTTTCTACGTATAATTGATGAACTTTGCTGATGCATACTTTGCTGTTGAAGTCATCCATTTTCTATAGATATTTGGTCTGATCTTATACCGATAAAACTGATGGGAAAAAAATTCAAAATGCATTGGCTAAGCTGGGTTTCGTGCAGACCTGCTACTTAAGAATGGAGCAGGAAGATCACCTGTTCAAGGTTAGCTGGGGCTGCAGTGTGAGTTCAAGACTAACCTGAGCTCAAGGCTAGCCTGGGCAACTTAGACTCTCTCTCTCAAAATAAAAAAGTGAAAAGAGGGGGGCTGGAGAGATGACTCAGAGGTTAAGAGCACTGGCTGCTCTTCCAGAGGACCTGAGTTCAATTCCCAGAAACCACATGGTGGCTCACACCATCTATAGTGAAATCTGGTGCCCTCTTCTGGTATGCAGGTAGAATACTGTACACATAATAAATAAACAAATCTATCTATCTTTTAAAAAAACAGTGAAAAGGGGACTGGGATTGTAGCCTAAGGCAGAGCACTTGCTTAGCATGTTTGAGGCTTAAGATTCAATCCTGCGCCCCTCAAAAATGTATTAACTGATATTAAAAGGCAAAAACTGGGGATGTCAAGGGACTGTCAACCTATCAAGAGAATGAATGGGTTCTGAACTAGCAGTAAGCTATTAATGATTACCATAATCATATTGAAGGAAGAAAATACCCAGAAAATTTTTTCCTAAGATAGGATCTCACTATTGTAGTTCTGGCTATCCTGGATCTCATAGGTAGACCAGACTGACCTTGAACTCAGAGAGATCCTCCTGCTTCTGCCTCCTGAGTGCAGGGATTAAAGGTGTGCGTCACTATGCCTTGCTTTAAATGTGTAGCCCAGATTGACTTTGAAGTAGTGATCCTCCTGCCTCAGCCTCTTCAGAATATGCTACCAGTGTGGGCCATCACAACCAGGGGGATGATTTTATGTAACATGAAAGGTTATGCTTTGAAATGCCACGAGGAAAAATATTTAGGGTAGAGTTGAAACCTGAACATTGTGATTTCCCTAACATGTGTAAAGGATGTGTGACGCTGAAGAACTGGAAAATAGTTTTGGCTGAAGAGATGTCTAATTTGCATGAGGTTCCTGGCAATGCCACATCGACTCCTCACCTCCCATGTGCACACTGGTGCATTTTAAAGCTGCCCCCTCCCTCTTTAGAGTGTTTGATGGTGGATGCTTTGTGAGGCTGTGAGCACCTGTGTGTGAAGGAGCAGGTGAGCAAAATGTTGTAGAGGAAGCTCACCTCCGCGTCCCTTGGGGTGTGCCTCTCCCTGGGAGGTCCACCGTCTGCCCTGGCCAGGGAACTCCGCCTCTATCCATGTACCTCAAGTCATTTAATATGCCCATGCCTCGGATTCTCTAATGGTGGCATGAGGGTCTTGACCTGTTAGCTCGGTGAGCCCCCGTGGAGCTTCAGATGTTCGGGAGATCGCTTCACTAACTTGAATGAGGCTTGTTTTGTTGGTTGGTTTGGAATGAGGCTTTTTGCTTTGCTGGTTGGTTTAGATATATCCTCGTTGAATGTAACCTTGTGGTTGGTGGTTATTGTCTAAAAATAACAGAGAGATGGCTCAGAGGTTAAGGACACATACTCTTCTTCCAGAGCTCACAAGTTCGAGTCTCAGCACCCACACCAGGTGTCTCACAACTGCCCGTAACTCCAGTTCCAGGTGGATCAGACACCTCTGGCCTCTGTGGACACCTGCACTCATGTGCACACAGACACACATACGTACACGTAATTAAAAAATGACAAAATATTTCAAATGTTTAAAAAGATTAGAAGTCAGGCTAGTGAGGTGACTCGGGGTAGGGGAGCTCACTGCCAAGCCTGACAACCTGAGCGCTGTCCTGGAGCCCACATGACGTGTGTGCGGCCCCGCTCTCCACGCACACAAAATAAATAAATAATATGTGTAAAAATAACAAGTATTTAGTTTTAAAATACCAAAATTAATTAAGCTTCGAGTGCTTTCAGTGCACACAGAGTTAGAGTGTAGACTTTCAAAAGCAAGCGTGGGATTCGGGGTGTAGCTCAGTAATAGTGGGCTCAACTAGTACTCCAAGTCTCTGGATTCAATCCCCAGCTCTACAAAGGGAAACAGAGGCCAATATGTTATGCTATCTGTGTATAGTATTTATATAGATAAGGAATTTATAGTATGTGTACAGTATTTAACTAGATAAGGAATTTAAATTCAGACTCTTAAGTCTGAGTCCAAGTATTTATTTATTTTTAGAGGCTGGAGAGATGCTTTACAGATTAAGAGTGCTTATTGCTCCTGCAGAGGACCAGGGTTCAATTCCTAGCACCAACAAGAGGCAGCTTGTACTCGCCTGTAACTCCAGTTCCAGGGTATCTGTCCCTCTCCTCTGGCCTCCAAAGACACTGCACATCCAATTCACACAAGCACACACACAAAATAAAATAATGAAATCTAATTTTCAGTCTGTTTTGCACAGCAATCAGGCTACCTCAAGAGATTCTGAGAAACAGTAAAGACAAGTCCTTGCTATTGTCACATAGTTTGGAGACTATACTCGCTCCCTAACCTTAGGAAACCAGGCAGCAGGGTTTGTTTCTGTGTGATGGTGGATCTATGATGGAATCAAGGGTTTCACATCTACATGTTGTATCAATGGATTCTAACCACGATCGTGAATAAGCAAAAATATTAAAGATAATAGGCAGCATTAATAACTCGCAGGAAAAGGCGCCTTCAAACGACTCCACTATCAAGTTGCAACTTGAAAGAATATCCTTCGTTTTCATCACCCCCATTGGAACGGAAGTGTACAGCCCGACCAGCAGATCTACTCTCTACAGACTGAGGCATAAAGAGACATTCAGAGAGCGTCAGGACTGTAGCTGCTTGCTGGAGGTTTTCCTCTGCGGTATAATCATACTCAGCCTTTAACACTGAAAGCGAGGCTGTGGGCAACACAGATCAAAGACATACTTCAAATCCGGTTTCTTCTGGTTCTTGAGGACTGACCAAAGATCCCATGATGGTGGGACAATATTGTTTGGGAAAAATATTCCTGTCATTTACTTATTTTCCATCTCATTCTGTGGAGGGTTCCAGATATCCCCCCCCCCGCAGGATTGCAAGGTAGAGGACACCCTAGTTCTTTAGTGTTTGAGAAGTTTAAGACCTTAAGTTTATATGACCTGTGGAAATACAAGAAATGACAGCTCTTATCAAATGATTTTAAAGAGTCTTTCAAACATTCTGGTGCCAGAAAGCATAGTTGAGTGTTGCATGCATGGATGTATATGCATTAGGTGTGAGGAAAAGTCTACAAAGAAATATACAGAAATGAAAATATTTGTTAAGGTGGTGAGATTATGAATGATGTTTTTCAATATTTCTATTTAATGTTATGTTGTTTTTACAATAAAACTTTAAATGCTGTTATCATCTGGGGAAATGTTAATATGTTATTCAAATGTAATTTGTAACAGGCAGGGTGTCTAGCTGGATGTGGTGGTGCAAGTTTGTTTTGTTTCTTGAAACAAAGCCTCTGTCTTAGTCATGGTTCTGTGGCTGTGAAGAGACACCATGACTGCAGCACCCCTTTTAAAAGGAAGCATTTAACTGGGGGCTGGCTTACAGTTTCAGAGGTTTAGTCCTTGCTCATGGTGGGGAGCAGACAGGCATGGTGTTGGAGCAGTAGCTGAGAGCTTTGCGTCCTGATCCATAGGCAGCAGGCAGAGAGACTGGTACAGGCTTTTGAAACTCAAGGCCCACCCCCAGTGGCACTCCTCTTTCAAAAAGACCACACCCCTTCCATCAAGGCCACACTTCCTAATCCTACCCTAACAGTTTACCAACTGGGGGCCAAGCATGCAAATACATGAGCCTATATGAGCCACCCTCATTCAAACCGTGGCAGTCTTTCTACATAGCCTCGGCTGTCCTGGAACTCACTATGCAGACCAGGCTGGCCTGGCGCTCAGAGGTCCTCCTGCCTCGCCTGACCATTGAGTGTTGAGACTAAAGGTTTGATAGCAAATTTTCAATCCAAGCACTCCAGAGGCAGGCAGATCTCTGTGAGCTCCAAGGTCAACCTGATCTACATTGAGAGTTCTAGCTCAGTCAGAGCTGTACAAACAAACAAACAAAAAAACAAAAATAAATAAATAAAAGCAGCTGCAATTAGGCTCTCAAGTATAATGAGAGATAACCGTAATCTTTGCTCTAATAACAAACCAGTGTTTTCTTTTTTTTTTAATTTTTAAAAATGATTTATTTAACTTTATTTTATGTGCATTGGTGTGAAGGTGTCAGATCTCATGGAACTGCATTTTTCAGACAGTTGTGAACTGCCATGTGGGTGCTGGGAATTGAACCTGGGTCCTTTGGAAGGGCAGTCAGTGCTCTTAACCACTGAGCCATCTCTCCAGCCCCAGTGTTTTCTTTTATATTTCTTTTTCTCCCATTGCTGGAGACTGTAGCAGGACTTTGCACATATGCTAGGCAAGTTCCTTACCACTGAGTTCTAGCCTAAACAGAGAGACTTTGTTTTAGGGTCTCTTGGAGGAAGAGCCAGGAGCAGTAAGTACAGACCTGTGATCATAGCACTTGGTGGGTGGGGCAGGAGGGTTCAACATGCAAGGTCATTCTTCACTATAATAATAGTGTCTTGGAGACTAGCCTGGGCTACGCAGGACACTGTCTCAAAGATAAAAACGGAAGAGAAGGGGGGGAGGGCGAATCAGGGCAGGTTTTTAAATGGATCAGTGTAATGCCAAGAGCGATGACTGCCCTTGAAGAGGACCCAAGGCATCCACGCCCACCCACCCGCCCAGCCACACAGAGGAATCTTAAAAAGATGAATAAATAAAATATGCCATCACTGTTATCATCAATCATAAAAGTCCTGAAAAAAAAGCCAATACACAAACTTTAACTTTTCCATAGCTAGATAAAATCTACTAAAACCTTAAAGTGAAAGACAATTATAATTTTCAAAATTAAAAAAAATACATTAAACAAGAAAACCCTTCTATACTCCCTACTCACCCAACTTAGAGTATTTATGTGACCATACCTGAAGGTTTTATTTTATTTTTGTTTTTTGGTGTGGTTTTTGTTTTCCTTTTGGCTTTTGTTTTACCTGTGTATAAGAAATTCTCCATGGCCCTACAGAAGCCAGTGTCTGTGTCAATGTTCATGACTTCAGTACCACTGAAGACCCTGCAGATGCCTAGGGTCTGGTCAGCCACCTGAGTCCATGTTGGCATTTAAGAGTCCTTCTGCTTCAGGGCCATGCTGATCTGACTGATCTATTGTTGCCACTGGGGCCCATGGTGATATCCAGGCCTGGGCTGTGGTGTAGCGCCATGTCTGGGTCTGTGGTCCTACCATAGTCAGGGGCTGTGCTGATATTTGCGGTTTCCATTACCACCTAAGGCTATGCAAATACTCTGGATTTGGGCCATCACCTCCTTAAAATCCAGCTGTGGGCAAGACTGTAGGGCATTTTCTTAATTAGTGATTAATGGGGGAGAGCCCAGCCCATTGCGGGTGGTTCTATCCCTGGGCTGGGGGGGTACAGTGTTCTGTAAGACAGCAAACTGAGCAAGTAAAAAAGCAGCACTCCTCCATGGCCTCTGTCCTGTCCCAGGATCCTGTCCCAACTCTCTTCAGTGAGGGACAGTGCTATGGAAGTGTAAGTTGAATAAACCTTTTCCTCCCCAACTTGCTTTTTGGTCATGGTATTCCATTCCAGCAATGGAAACCCTGACTGAGACAGCAGGTGTGGCTTGAAAAAGGACGGCCCTCACCAGCTCTTATATTTGAATGCTTAATCATCAAGGATTGGCACTATGTGAGAAGGACCGGAACTTGTTGGAGGAAGCGTGGCACTGGGGGTGGGCTTTAAGGTTTCAAAAGTCCATGCCAGGCCCAGGCTTCCCTCTCTCTCTCTGTTTGCAGATCAGAATGTAGCTCTCGGTTACTTCTCCAGCACCAAGTCTGCCTGCCATCATGCTCCCCACCGGGATGAGAGCGGACTAACCACTGAAACTACAAGCAAGCCTCAATCAGATGCTCTTTCCGAAGAGTTGCCATGGTCATGGTCTCTCTCTCTCTGTTTTCTTTTTGGTTTTTTTTTAAAAATATTTATTTATTTATTTATTATGTATACAATATTCGTCTGTGTGTATGCCTGCAGGCCAGAAGAGGGCACCAGACCCCATTAAAGATGGTTGTGAGCCACCATGTGGTTGCTGGGAATTGAACTCAGGACCTTTGGAAGAGCAGGCAATGCTCTTAACCTCTGAGCCATTTCTCCAGCCCCTCTTTTTGGTTTTTCAAGACAGGGTTTCTCTATAGCTTTGGAGCCTGTCCTGGAACTCACTCCATAGACCAGGGTGGCCTCAAACTCAGAGATCCATCTGCCTCCGCCTCCTGAGTGCTGGGATTAAAGGCGTGCCCCACCACTGCCCAGCTGGTCATGGTGTCTCTTGACAGCAATAGAACCGTGACATAGGCAGCAGGCTAAAGCAGAATGAGGAAGTCTCTGCTGTGGGCCCCAGATTCTGTCCAATGGCATTCTTAGCTTTCTGGGTTGATGGAAACTAAGGTTTTGTTAAGTTAATATAATCCAAAAGCTGTTAGGATGTTAAGTCAGGCATAAAAGTGGACAAGGCATGGCTATTCAGGGGACTATAAAGCTAGTTAGACTCTGGACCTGCACATTCCAACTCTTCCCCATCACTGAGGTTCTTTTGGGAGACACAGGGAGAAGGGCAGCCTCGGAACCTCCACTCACGGGTGACAGCTTGCACCTGTGACCCTGGCTCACAGAGGCAGGAGGGCTGAGAAACCGAAGCCAGCCTTGGCTACATAATAAGACCTTACGTTAAAAAAATAAATAGAATGATCCAGGCGGTGGTGGCACATGCCTTTAATGCCAGCACTCAGGAGACAGAGGCAGGTGGATCTGTGAGTTTGAGGCCAGCCTGGTCTACAGAGCTAATTCTCGGACAGCCAGGGCTACATAGAGAAACCCTGTCTCAAACAAATAGATAAATAGAGCTTCACCTTTTCCCAAACCCTCTCTAATGAGCGTGCCTCCACCATAGCATATGTGTCCTGAGCTCCAATCCTCTGTATTTCGGGTGGGGATGTGGTGCCAGGGACTGACCATGCTGCTGTCCTCCAGTCACCCAGCTACATCCTCAGTCCTCGTAAATTAGTGGCTAATGCCGGTTACTAACTCGAATGGACTGAGAGACACCTAGAAGCATAGTAAGCATACTTCTGTATGCACATGAGGGTGTTTTAGAGAGGATTGGGATCTAGGGCTGGAGAGATGGCTCAGTGGTTAAGAGCACTGGCTGCTCTTCCAGAGGTCCTGAGTTCGATTCCCAGCAACCACATTGATGGCTCACAACCATCTGTAATGAGATCTGACGCCCTCCTCTGGCGTGTGGGCATACATGGAGGCAGATTGCTGTATACATAATAAATAAATCTTTAAAAAAAATAGAGAGAGGATTGGGATCTATCTGTGAGATGAAGACAAGTCCCCAAGCTGGACAGCACAGTGCAAGCCAGTCTTGGGCTTTGGAGATGGCTCTGGGTAAGAACCCTTGCTGTACACATGGTATACACATGTGAGGACCTGAATTCTGGCCTCTAATATCCATGTAAATGTAAGTGTCTTCCGTCCCGGCGCTCAGGAGGCAGAGGAAGGTGGAACTCTTTTAGTCTGAGGCCAACCTGGTCTACAAGTGAGTTCCTGGCCAGCTGGGACTACATAGTGAAATCCTGTCTCAAAAAAAAAATTCAAATAAGAAATTGCATGTGACCATGATGTCCTGGCTGGTGTGGGGAAGGCAACAGGGCTGAGACAGGGGCATCGTTGAGACCATCTGGCTGCTGTCATCACCAGAAAAAAAGGTGCTCAAGCTTCATGTTCAGTGAAGGATCCTGCATGCGCATGCACACACACACAGAAAACACATGCCATATGCACACACACAGAGACCACATATACATATGTGCAACCCACACAACCCACACATACATACACACATACCACATGCACACACACACCACATATTCATATGTGCAACCCATACAACCCAAACATACAAATACACATACCACATGTACACACACACCACATATACATACGTGCAACCCATGCAACCCAAACATACATATACACACATACCACATGCACACACACCACACACAAACCACATACGCATACATACAACTCACACAAACATACACATATACCACATGCACACACACACCACACACAGACCACATATACATACACACAACCCACCCATACATGCCCACACCACATAAATACACACAAATATACAATATACAACACACACAGTACATACACACAGCATACACACACATACATACATATATACACAACACACAGCCCACACATACATGCCCATACCACATACACAATACACAGAAATATACAATACATAACACACACACATAGCACATGCACAGCACATACACACACATACCCATGGACACGCACACACACATCAAGATAAATCTCTTAAATTTTATAACTTCTGCTGGCTTTATTTCTCTAGAGACTACTGTTAACTGGCTGCATGGAATAGATATCCATGTTGCTGGCCTAATTAATGCCATCTTGTCCTTCTCTGGGGCCTGCGTTGGCCTCTCCTAACCTTTCTTTTTGAGTCAACTCTTTCCTACAGTAACCTTGGAACAACAGAACTGATCGATAGGATTGATCAATAAGACTAATCGATAAACATCTTACAACAAGGGACTGAAGCTACCTCCAGGTCACGGTGAGTCTCCCAGGATGGGTGACCCCCAAAATGAGGGTGAATGTCTGCACGCAGTGGGGAGGTTACAAGACCATGCAGCAGGAGCAACCATCTTGTGGGATCCAGAGTATTGCTCTCAAGTGACAACAGCAATGACACCCTCTTAGAACTGCCTGGCAGCACCAGGCCTGGCTCTGGCTAGAACTGTTTCATTACACAGACATCCTCCGCTCTCTGAATTCTCCAGCATCACCCGTCTTAGCTGGGTCATAGGGAAGGACAGCCATACTAGTCCTTTGGTCCTGCTGGAGACAGCACTTTGCCCCAAAGCTCTGATTACACTGTGTCTATTTTATGTTAACAGGCTTAATAATTTGCTGTCAGAACCAGACAGAACACCTACCTCACTTACATTAACTAGCCTGTTTAAAAAGCTTCTATAAAGGACACAGAAGAATAGCCATGTGAAGAGATGCGCGGGGCAAGACATGAGCATGGGACCAGGCTGGCCTCGACCTTACAAAGATCCGCCTGCCTCTGCTTCCCAAGTGCTGGGATTAAAGGCATGCGCCACCACTCCCGGCCATCCTTCTCTCTTTAAGCATACTGTCCGTCCACCCTGCACTTCTATGAGTTTAATCAGAACCACATCAAAGTCTTATTACAGAGGCTTACAGACATTTTGTTTACTTATTCCCCCCACTCCCTCATCAAAGTTAGTCAGCTCAACCACGCTTATATTCCCTGGGTCTCCCCCTGACTCTTTGCACCTATTAGCCTATCATGTCACACTGTGGAGCTCTGACAATGGGATGAGACAAGGTCATTAGCTACATCAGGCAGAAAAGACGGAGGCCATTTCAGCCCCATATGCTTGCTAACCTGGTTTACGTTTTGGCACAGGTACCCTTTTCACGAGAAGCTATTGCCTTGTCAAGTTCCTTTGCTTTGTTTGTGCGTTTGTTTCTTTCTGCAGCACTGAGATTGTCCTTTCCTAACAAGGCTCTCCTTGCACACAGGCTCCTCCTGCCTCAGTCTCCCAACTGCTGGGCTAACAGGCTTGTATCACCACACGTGGTTTTGTTTCAGAGTTGTGTGGTGTCTAATGCCCAGACTCCCTCCTTCTCCTCCCATGTCCACAGGGTTGAAAGCAGTGACTCTAATTGTCCATCACTGGTGTGTGTGGGTCTTTCCTAGGGGTCTAGCCCCAAGTTACCTCATTCTATAAAGTCAGGTGTTTCCAAAGGAGCTTACTGTAAATGCGACACTTTTATTATTCATGAACTCTCCGAGGGGAAGAGATAAAGACAGAGAGAGAAACTGGCAAGGCATCTTTAGGACAGGAGCCTTGAAAACAAGCAGTTCTGACTTTTCTGTCCTTGACTAGTGTTAGGTTACTGAGTGACCCTGTGAGACAGTTGTCACCCCAAGAAACCTGCTCCCACAACCTGAAGAAATCAGGCCTTACCCACTGCAACTCTTTCCCTAAGACAGAGTTAAGACACTGTCTGTTGGGGCTAGAGAGATGTCTCAGCAGTTAAGAACACTGGCTACTCTTCCAGAGGACCTGGGTTCAATTCCTAGCACCCACATGGCAGCTCACACTTGCCTGTAACTCCTGTTGCAGGGGATCTGACACCCTCATGCAGACATGCATACAGGCAAAACATCAATGTATATAAAATAAAAATAAATTATATATTAAAAAATAAGAAGAAACAACTGTCTGCCTATGCTATGGCCTAAAAGCAGTCTCTAATCTCTGGTCCTAACCAGCACCTAGCTTTCCCACGACACATTGCCCATCCCATACTAAATCAAGTGGTGTAAAACTTCCCGACACCCCCTAAAACATATTAAAGCCCGATATCCCTTTTTGCAGGGAATTTTTCTAAAGGTTCTTTCTGTCTCAGGCTATCTCTGTCCCTCTCATGGCAGCTCGCTCTCTCTCTCTCCCTTCCTCTCTCTCTCTCTCTCTCACTGTGTGTGTGTGTGTGAATGTTTCCTTCCCCGTCTCTCTCTCTCCTTTATCCTCTCTTCCTTTCTCTTTCTGTCTTCCTCTGTCTTTCCTCCCTCTCTATCTCCTTCTCTTCCTGTCTGTCTGTCTCTCTTTCTTTCTCCCCTTCCCCATCTTATTCTCACTCATAATGAAGTGGCTCTCTAGATTTTGAGCAAAAGCTTCTCTTTCTCTTCAAGTCTCTATTATGTCACTTTTAATATACTGTTCCTCCTCTTTTTTATTTACTTATTCATTATGTATACAGTGTTCTGTCCGTATGTATGTTTGCAGGCCCGAAGAGGGTACCAGATCTCATTATAGATGGTTGTGAGCCACCATGTGGTTGCTGGGAATTAAACTCAGGACCTCAGGAAGAGCAGTCAGTGCTCTTAATCTCTGAGCCATCGCTCCAGCCCAATAAGTCTTATTTTTTTAAGATTTATTTTAAAGATTTATTTAAGATGTATTTATTATGTATTATGTATTCAGTGGTTCTACCTGCATTATCCCTCCCAGAAGAGGGCACCAAATCTCATTACAGATAGTTGTGAGCACATGTGGTTGCTGGGAATTGAACTCAGGACCTTTGGAAGAGCAGGCAAAGCTCTTAACCACTGAGCCATCTCTCCAGCCCCTTTTAAGATTTATTTATTAATTATGTATACAGCATCTGTCTGCATGTATCCCTGCAGGCCAGAAGAGGGTACCAGATCTCATTATAGATGGTTGTGAGCCACCATGTGGTTGCTGGGAATTGAACTCAGGACTTCTGGAAGAACAGTCAGCGCTCTTAACCTCTGAGCCATCTCTCAGCCCCCTTTCTGTTAAAAAAATTTTATTTTCACCGGGCAGTGGTGGTACACGCCAGCACTCAGGAGGCAGAGGCAGGATCTCTGTGAGTTAGAGGCCAGCCTGGTCTACAGAGTGAGTTCCAGGACAGCCACAGCTACACAGAGAAACCATGTCTTGGGAGTGGGGGGAGATTTTATTCTTAACTCTCTCTCTCTCATGCATGCGCCCGCGCGCGCGTGTGTGTGTCTGTAAATGTGTACATGAGTACATCACCCATGGAGACCAAAAGAGAGCATTGGATCCCTGGAGTTAGAATAACTAGCAATTGTGAGCTGCCCAATATGGGTGCTGGGAACTGAATTCAGGTTCTCTGCAAGAGCAGTACATATTCTTAATTGCTGAACCATGGCTCCAGTCCCCTCTTCCATTATTTTCTTCCTCCTCCTCATCTGTTTTTTTCCCATTTATTATTTGTGTGTGTATATATGTGTGTTTGTGTGTGCAACTTCAACATGTGTGGGAAGTCTGAAAACAACTTGAAGGAGTTGGTTCCTTCTTTCCACCTTGTAAATGCTGGGTATCAAAATCGGGCCATCAGGTTTGGCAACAAGCATCTTTCCCCTCTGGGCCATGTTGGCAGCCCCGCTGTTACCTTTCTTCGTGCCCCTGGCTGCAAGCTATGTGAGAGGTGTGTCCAGCAGTCCAGCCCAGACACTAGGATGGAAAGGTAAACGAAGGTTTCATGGGTGGGGACAACTGGACTGGCCAAGATTAGCCCCTATTGAGAGGCCCTTAGCAACACTTGTCTCGAGTCCTGCATTTGCGATACAGGAACTCCCTTGCTTCCTTCTCTTAAGTGCCTAGCTATGAACCTATAATAATAAACTCCTTGAGAAAAATCCACCTTCCCCATTGTCCATGAAATTGATTCTTCAAGTTCTGAGAAAAAGAGCCTGGAAGCCTTGGGCCTGAGTTGGTTTTCGTGGCCCTTGATTTTCCAGAACCCAGCCACAGAGCTACTGCTCACCTGGGGTAAGGAAGTTCTCAAGGACCTCTGCTTTCCCCTCTAGCAACAGAGGAGGACAAGACTATTTCACAGTCTCTTATTACAAAGAGATCTGGAATTCTCTTCTCATTAATAAAAAAGAGTTTAAAAATGAACTTAGAAGGGAGCTCAAGGGCAGATTTATTATATGTTTGAGAGGAAAAACAAAAGGGGCAGGAAGAGGGAGGGACAAAACGATGCCTTCAAACATGTTTTTATGTCTATTATCTATCATCTATCTACCTACCTATCTACCTACCTATCTACCTATGTATCTATCTACCTATGTATCTACCTATCTATCTATCTGTCTGTGTGTGTGTGTGTGTGTGTGTGTGTGTGTGTGTGTGTGTGTGCGTGTGTGTATAGAGGTCAGAGTCAATTACAGGGGCCAGTTCTCTCCTTTCACTATCTGGATGTATGAGGACAATTTTCTTATAGTTTAAGAGAAAAACAACAGAAGAGACAAGCTGTACTCTTGACAGCTGTCAGTAGGAGGGAGAAGAAATGGAAGAGAGAAAGCCATGTCATTTGTAAGCACAAAAGACAAATGGGTGTGTAGCTTCAGAGAGAAAGAATAAGAAGGTTCAGAACACAGGGGAAAGCATGCCTAGGCTTTGGACAGCATCTAAAGAGAGAAAAAGATAAAGAATGAAGAAAGAGGAAAAAACCTCAGAAATGCGGGACAGTCACACGGTAGAGGCTCTGCAAGCAACTGCATGGGAGTGTGGTTTCTGGGGAGGTTAAGTATGTTATCTCATTAAAGGGATAATTATTCCTCCCCTCTCCTTTACATGTCCTCTGGTGAGCCAGCCTTCCTGAGAGGTGGTCTCCCAGCTAGATGATTGACAGGCCCAGCTGGATTACTCTGAAGGGAGGAGAAGGGAGGAGATTATGTAATGTTCTCTTTTTGAAGCAGATCAGAAAGTCAGATCTGTACCCAGAGCCAGAGGAAGATTCTATTCTTTTGACCAGAAGGAAATAGCTTTCCCTTAATGGGCTTCGACAGAGTCCTGATACCCATTCTCAGTGGCCTCCAAAGTGGCTGCAATATCCCTCCCTCAGGAGACTCTAACGTCATTTAGGAGACAGGCTGAAACAGAGTTAACCCCTCTCCACCCTGCACTTCCGCCACTCCCAAGTGCTGAGCTGACAGATGTACCACCACACCTGCTTTCTGCACTTCTAGGGTGTCTTCCTGTCTTAGCTAGGGTTTCTTTTGCTGTGAAGAGACACCATGACCGGAGCAGCTCTTATGAAGCAAACATTTAATATGGGCTTGCTTGCAGTTTCAAAGATTCAGTCCATTATCATCACGGCGGAAGCATGGCAGTGTGCAGGCAACGGTAGAACTTCAGCTGAGAGTGTTACAACTTGCAGGCAACAGGAAGTCGACTGAGACACTGGATGGTATCCTGAGCAGAGAAAACCCTAAAGGCGATACCCACACCAACAAAACCATACCTCCTAATGGTGCAGCGCACTCCCTGTGCTATTATGGGGGCCAACTGCATTCAAACTACTATTTCTACTGTAATAAAACAATGTGGCTATCTTAGTTAGGGTTTCTATTTCTGTGGAGAGACCCCATGACCACAGCAACGCTTATAAAGGAAAACATTTAGTTAGGGATGCTTACTGTTCAATGTTTAGTCCATTGTCGTCATGGCAGGAAGCATGGCGGCATGCAGGCAGACATGGTGCTGGAGAGGTAGCTGAGAGTTCTACATCTTGGTGGCAAGAGGAGAGAGTGAGACTGGACCTGGCTTCAGCTTCTGAGACCTCAAAACCCCAGTGACACACTTCCTCCAACAAGACCACACCTACTTCAAAAAGGCCATACCTCCTAATAGTGCCAGTCCCTAGGAGTCTATGGGGGCCATTTTTACCCAAAACCACCACAGTGACCAAAAGCAACTTGGGGAGGAAAGGATTTACTTGGGCTCACTGTTCATCTGAAGTCATGATTGTCTGGACTGGAGTTTCATTTACACCCTAACCCACCATTCTAGGAAAAGGTGTTTATTTATAAGGGTGACATCCCTGGCTTCCAGCCAGGACACAACCAAGGATATGCCTGACTTCTGGCTGAGGACAAGAATAAAGCGGCTGCTTTCAGAGCTCCTGTCCCTCAGTCTGTCTAACCAATTTCTATCTCTTGTCCTCACACACACTCATACCCATAAAATACAGTTTTCATCTCAAGGGGATAAAAGATAGGTTATTCTGGAGGTGAATATGAGTGCAATGGCCTGAGAAACATGGGTTTCGATTACTCCAGATTTCATGTTTCATCTGACAGCAATTTTGCAAAATACTTATAGTAATAGAACAAAGAAAATCATACATGAATACATTTGCCAAATACAGTTGGCGGATGCATGATGGGGAGAGTCTGTGTAAAGCACCGAGCCCTCGGCTGGAGGCTCCACTGCTGTCTGGTAGGCTCTTATTCTGGGGTAGAAATTAGTAGTGTACTGAGCACATTCTAGAAGGGTTCCCAGAGAACCAAAAAGATGCTCAGTCTCAGGCAGAGATCTGGCAATGGGTGTGACTAATAAAAGGGCTAAAGACAGCCCAAGGTAGTTGTGGTTCTATATTTGTACCATCCAGGTGCTCTACAATCACCAAGTTCTGATTGGCACAGTTGGCACAATGGAGACACAGCTCCATACCGCACAAGGATTCTTTTCTCAGACAAAACTGGGATTTGATAAGGAGATGCCCCACTCCCTTCATGGCAATTTTTATTTGATAATCAATATCTTCTGGGGTAAACATTGCCCTTCCATGCAGGCTTAAATGCCTGTGAAAAAGTATTTTAATTTCCCTGTAAAGTTTAGTGGTGTGGGAAGTCCTTCTGTATATGTGTTGCTTTTATTGTTTAATAAATAAATCTGTTTTGGCCAGTGGCTTAACAGAGTTAAGTCAGGTGGGAAATCCAAACAGAAACGTAGAGAGAGAGTAGGCACAGTTGGAGATGCCATGTAGCCACCGCAGGAGACAGATGCACCAGAACCTTGCCTGTAAGCCATGTGGCAATACACAATATACAGATTAATAGAAATGAGTTAAAATATAAGAGTTAGCCAGAAATATGCTTAAGCTATTGGCCCAATTATTTATATATATATATATTCAATTAATATATTGTCTGTGTGTTTATTTTGGGTCTGAGTGGCCGGGAACAAATGAGCAGCCTCTGACAACAGTTTAGCCTATAGGTTTCCATATGGATTTTTTTAAACATTGTTACATTTTACCCTAATCCCAACCTCTCCTACTCCATCCCATCTTCTGAGACAGAACCTCTTGTAAACCTGACATTTACTATGTAAATGAGGCTGGCTTAGAACTGACAGAGAGCCAAGTGTCTCTGTTCCCCAAGCTCTGGGTTCACAGGAGTGTGCCACCGTACTCAACAGTAAACAAGTTGTAAGGTGGAGTTGTCTTTTATTTTTGTTATTTTTGGCTTTTCAAGACAGGGTTTTTTCTTTCTATGTAGCTTTGTCTTGGAATTCACTCTGTCGTCCAGCCTGGCCTTGAACTCACAGAGATTCACCTGCCTCTGCCTCCTGAGTGCTGGGACTAAAGGTGTGTGCCACTGCATAGTGTCAGGTAGGGATTTGAGGAGAATTGCTTAAGTGTTTTAGTAGGAAACACTCAAGCTTAGGCATCATTTTAAGCCTTGGTAAGTACATTTATTGCTTGTGACATCTTATTTAAAATTTTGTGTAGGAGTCGGAGAGAGGGCTCAGTGGTTTAGAGCCCCAGTGGCTCTTACAGAGGACCAATTTCCAGCCACTTGCAACTGTCTAGAATTCTAGTTCTAGGGGGATTTGAATGCCCTCTTCAGGTCTTCTGGGGCACTGTACACACATGCGCGTGTGCATACACACATACATACATATACATATATAAATATTCACACACATATATAAACTGTTTATATACACACACGTATGTGTGAGTCTTGTGTTGCCTTTATATATTGGTGCATACATATATGCAGATAAGCATATTTAAATTTTTGTATGTATGTAGTGTGTGAGTGTGGGGGTATACATGTGTGTGGGAATATAGCTGGCAGCACACGAGTACAGAGAAGAGAAGAGGATGTCAAGTGTCCTTCCATTCTCTGTCCCATGATAGAGGGTCTCTCACTGAATCTGGAATTGCCAGATTTTTGGCTAGACTTGACGCAGGCAAGCATAGGGAATACCTTAGCAATCTGGAACTCCACTTGGTTTGAGCTATGAGCATACCCCTCTTCTAGCCCTCATCTTTGTCTGAAATGTCTGTAAATATGGACTGTGCAGTAAGGAAGTTCGGCTTTATCAGGGGGTCTGATGGTTCCCTTCCTTTCTCAGAAGCAAAAGCAGGTCAGGGCTTGTAACACAAGGACCACTTTCTCTCCCAGGCTTCTCTTCTCAAGTCGTTGCATTTCCCCATCTTCCCATCCTGTCTCACAATCAGTGAATTGGAGAATCTTTAACATAAGTAGGGCTATCTTTCTCAGATGGTTAGTTCCTGAAGCACAGTCTACATGAGATGGTGTGAGGTACATTTGCAGCCATTCCCAGGCACCTAGGGCCATCACTCACCATCTTTGTTTCCCCATATTTCATAAGAAATTAGAAAACAGAAACAAGTAAGGAAAAAGAAAATATTTAGCTTGGCCAGAATTGAGAAAAGTTCTTAGATTCCCTATGCTCTTCTGTATCAGCTACAGTCTTACGGAGAGGATGAAAACAAGCAAGAACAGAAATACATGATGATTTCTCTACATTCTCAGGACTGTTTGAACCTCTTCCTGGAGGCCTGCACTCTTTCTTTGGTGCCAGGACTTCAGCCTTCCCCTCCTGGAGTTCCCTGGGAAATTTTAACTCCTTAGCGTCTACTGTTTGAAGCTGTTGGTTTTGTATCTAGTAAGGATTATTTAATGCAAACACCATAATAGCGTGACAGTCTACAAAGAGTAGAATGATGGCCCCTATCCTGGACTGCAAGATGCCTCTTCTCCTGGGTATAAGGGAGAAGGTCCACGTTGATTGTTAACATGACTGAATTTATAGTCACCCAGTAAACACACCTTTGGGAGTGTCCATCAAGATGAAGTGAGAAGGGAGGTCTGCCATCAGTGTGTCACCTTCCAGCAGATGGCACCATATAAAGAGAGCAAGCCCAATCTGTCGCTGCCGCTGTGTCCCTCCAGTCTTCTGCCAACATCAGACCCTAGCTTCCTCAGATTTCCAATGTGGATTAAAAACCAGTGATTTTTTTTCCAGGAAGCTCCCAGGCCTTCAGCTCCGGAGTGGGACTGCTGAGGTATCTATCCCAGAGGACTGAGCTGCTCCCAAGTTCGTAGCCTCTTCAGAGTGCAGAGAGGTGGACAGCCATTGTTGGAATATCCGGTCCCTACTGGTTGGGATCCATTATTCCTGGATATACATCTGTGTATCATGTGTGTGCTTGGTCCCCAAGGAAGAGGGCATTGGAACTTCTGGAACTGAATTTACAGATGGGTGAGCCACCGTGTAAATCCCCGTGTTCTAATGGAGGACTGCACCTGGGACCTCCATAAGAACAACAAGTGCTCTCAGCCATCTCTGCAGCTATTATACAAACACAGTCATATATATGTGGTGTGGGAAAATTGTCTCCATTCTGCCAATTATGTTTTAAATAAACGCTGATTGGCCAGTAACCAGGAAGTATAGGTAGGACAACCAGACAGGAAGTAGAGGCGAGTCAAAGAGAACAGGAGAATTCTGGGAAGGAGGAAGCCCATTCCTCCCGAGTCCTGTCCCAACCACAGAAGAAGGAAGATGTGATTGCCCCGCTGAAAAAGGTACCGAGCCACGTGGCTAACATAGATAAGAATAATGGGTTAATATAAGCTATAAGAGTTAATAAGAAGCCTGAGCTAATGGGCCAATCAGTTTATCATTAATATAGACCTCTGTGTGATTTCTTTGGGACTTAATGACTGCGGGAACCAGGCAGAACAAGGACTGGGCAGGACAGAAACCTTCAGACAACATATATGTACATATTATACATTAGCTAGACAGATAATACATATAATATATATGTGTTGTATATTGGTTCTGTTCCTCTAGAGCTCTAATACAGCCTCTGGTAGGCTTGCTAGATGACAATATCGGGAAGTCAGTGGCAGAGCCACTGCTCAGGGACAGGAAGCAGAAGAGCTAGAGAAAGGGGCTAGGATTCCACAGTCCCCTTCAGGGAAAAGTCTTCAGTGACCTAAGGACCTCACACACCCACCAATCCCCGCAACAGCTCCACCACCTACCAATAGTCAGCCTAGGAACCAATCCTTTGGGCGAACATTCAAGAACCAAACTGCTGCAAGAAAACAGCTGTTGTCATGTAAGTATAGAATGCTTCCCCCCATGACTTTTTAAATTTTATTTATGTTTGTTTTTTTCCATGATATTTATTGAGCTCTACATTTTTCTCTGCTCCCTGCCCTGCCTCTCCCCTTCCCCCTTCAATCTTCCCCCAAGGTCCCCATGCTCCCAATTTACTCAAGAGATCTTGTCTTTTTCTACTTTCTACTTCCCATGTAGATTAGATCTATGTAAGTCTTTCTTAGTGTCCATATTGTTGTCTAAGTTCTCTGGGATTGTGTTTGTAGGCTGGCTTTCTTTGCTTTATGTTTAAAAACCACCTATGAGTGAGTACATGTGATAATTGTCTTTCTGTGTCTGGGTTACCTCACTCAAAATAATGTTTTCTACTTCCATCCATTTTCCTGCAAAATTCAAGCTGTCGTTATTTTTTTCTGCTGTGTAGTACTCCATCGTGTAAATGTACCACATTTTTTTTTTATCCATTCTTCGATCAAGGGGCATTTAGGTTGTTTCCAGGTTCTGGCTATGACAAACAAAGCTGCTATGAACATAGCTGAGCACATATCCTTTTGGCATGATTGAGCATCCTTTGGATATATACCCAAAAAGTGGTATTATTGGGTCTTGAGGAAGGTTGTTTCCTAATTTTCTGAGAAATCACCACACTGACATCCGAAGGGTTTGTACCAGCTTGCATTCCCACCAGCAATGCAGAAGTGTTCTCTTTTCCCCACAACCTCTCCAGCATAAGTTGTCATCAGAGGACCCAGGTTCAGTTCCAGCACCATAGCTTACAATTGCCTGTAACTCCAGTTCCAGGGGACCTAATGTCCCCTCTAACACAGCTAACTTCAGGGTTTTGTGTATTATTTTCCAAAATTCTTTTCTGCCTCTATGCACACACGAAGGTCAAAGACAACTTGTAGACATCAGCATTTTACTCGGGTCCTTGGGTTTGGCAGCCAGTGCCTCTTACCTGTTGGACCATCTCCCTGGCCCCCAAGTTGTTGTTCTACCAGGGTCAAAGCAGGCAAATCCTCTACCACAAAAATAAAACCTCAACGTTATTCCTCTACTCTCTTCACTGAAAAACTGGATAATAAATTCTCTGGAGCACAAAGGTCCTTGCCTTAACCAATAGCACTAGGGGAAATGGGAATGTTAACCAGGCAGGGTTGTCTTTTCAAGGAAAACATGTATAACCTGTTTTCTACCCAGAAGCCTGCGAATGGAGGTGGCTAATAACCCCGGTAATCTCTAGCTGTAGGCTCCTCCAACGAGGACAGGAAGTGGCTAATAGTCTAGATGACCTCTGCACTATCTGTATGGCCAAGGGCTCCCCCAAGCAGGAAAGATCGTTAGTGACCAATCTAAGTGACTCCAGTGACCTCTGTGCTATCTGTATGACCAGGACCACACCAGATCCTCCCTCAGGCCTGTGAGATAACACATACAGCCCGTCTCTAGACCCCATCTTCAGGGAAGAAGTAGCTGTACTTTGAGAAGAGTTTTGATGTAATTATGCCTCCTCGTGCACAGGGGATTGTGTTACACCAGGAAACGGTTTTTCCAAATTGTACAGTACTTAAATATGCCTAAAATAAACTGCCCAGTGTTAGACTCTCAAAGTTAGAACTGACACCAGCTACTGCACCGTGTTGAATTGGGTTGCCTTCTTGTCGTATGCAGATGTTACTATTAGCCATGGCATTTGTAGGAACCCCCACAGTGAACAACAGAAATGTCTGTGGGCTTGTTCAACTCGGGGCTGAAAGAAGGCTCACATGGACCTACGGAAACAGCAGCAAGACCTGGTTGAATTTTTTTCTGCCTTTATTTCAGAGTTTTATGTATGTTCTGATAAGTCAAATAGGACCATTTTTCACTGTGGGCAAAGTTGGGGAAGATCATTGGAACAGAATGAACAATCAAGTAATTTTAACTGTGAGGTGAGCAACTGTTGTAAACAAAGCCACTCGCTCCCTGGTGACTTACTGGCATACAGTTAACAGAAACAATCATAAAGAGCTCCTGTGTGTACCTATTGCTGGGCCCTCAGATGCTGGCCGCTAGCCATCACACTGCCAAGCAGGGCCGGACACTTTGGGAACATGTGGTTAGGTGGCGTGGGAGGCCCTTCTATTTGTTGTTTTTATTGGTTAATGAATAAAGAAACTGCTCTGAGCCTATGGCAAGGGCAAAACAGAACTAGGCAGGGAAAGCTAGGCTGTATGCTGGGAGAAAGAGGGCAAAGTCAGAGAAAAGCCACGGAGCCACTGGAGACAGACGCTGGGAACTTTACCCAGTAAGCCACAGCTATGTGGTGATATACAGATTAATAGAAATGGGTTAAATTAATATGTAAGAGTTAGCCAATAAGAAGCTAGAGCTAATGGGACAAGCAGTGATTTAATTAATACAGTTTCTGTGTGATTATTTTGCATCTAAGTTAGCTGTTTGGCCAGGAACCAAGTGGCCTTCCTCCAACAGTTAGGTGTGGAGACAGATTCAAACACTTGCCAGGCTTCTGACCTTAAGTAAACCATGGTGATCTGTCTTGTCTTTTCTGGAGTTTCCCCTTGAAGCCATAGGTTTTCCCTCTACTTTTCCTGGATTTGAATACTTCATGACAAGCATCCATATTTGCTAGTTTGTTGTGTCAACTTTACTGCTAGGGTTATTTTGGGGTTTTGTTCATAACAGTTACATATATAGAAATCCAACTTGATCAAACATCTACATTATTGCACTTAAATGTTGAACCAAGTGTTACAGAAGTGTTTAATGTTTTCGTATTGTTCTTAGACGGTTATGGCTGGGGTTCTAGCTCAGTGGTAGGATTCTTGCCTAGCATTTGGGGAGCTCTGGGTTTAAACCCCATTGTTGAGAGTAAAAAGCTAGACCGTCTCGTTGTTTTTAATCCCCTGTGATAGCCAGCTTCCAGGATGACCTTGGATAGCTCCATCTTTCCTGCCTCCTGGATCTGACCAGTGTAACAGGTGGAGCGATGGAGTGTGGCTCCTGAGGCTGTTAAAGGCAGCAGAGCCAGTGAGTCCCCAAGATAGCCAATCAGCCAAATGGAAGGACGAATGTGTTAAGAAATTGAGGCCTCAACAGTCATGTGAGTTACCAAAGAATGGGACCCAGGCAGGGCCTGGATGACCATGTTGACTGTTCTCATTGGGTTATACTGAGTCAGGCCCACTCAACCAAATGTTCTCAGATTCCTTCCCCACAGAAGGTTTAACAAATGCTTATGGCTTTTTGTTGTTGTTTTCAAGACAGGGCATCTCTGTAACTGCCCTGGCTGACCTGGAACTCACTTTTTAGATCAGGTTGGCATTGAACTCAGAGATCTGCCCATCTCTGTCTCCCACGTGCTGGGATTAAAGCTGTATTGGTTCAGATACAATTTCTGGGTTGGAGAGATGGCTCAGTAGTCAAGTGTATTTATTGCTCTTACAGAAGTCATTAAGTTCAGTTCCCAGAATAATCCACTTTGGGCAGTTCACAATTGCCTGTGATTTCAGGTCCATGGGGATCAGATACCTCTCCTGGTCTCCGAAGGTGCATGCATTTATGCGAAATTCTCACACACACACACACACACACACACACACACTGATTTTTAAAAATCCAGCCTGACTGTGTTGGTGTACATCTGCAACTCCATGACTTCAGAGACTGATGTGGGATGATCAGGAGCTGGAGGCCATCCTGGCCTATATGACAAGATATTGTCTTCAAAAACCACAGGCTAGCAATGCAGTGTAGAGGAACACCCCCCTGGCATGGCCAAGATCGTGGGTGGGACCCCTAGAACGACAAAAATAAATACATAAACATCACTTTTACTGCTTGGTTTGGTACTCCAGGGCTTGGTGAACTTGCTCTGGAGTGACCGGAATCTGGAAAAAACCAGCTGGTATCAGAAACAAACATTAAGAGCCATAAAACCACAGAGCCATTTTAGTGAATGTGCCCTTTCTTAAAACACTTACTCCATTGTACAAAAGATTAGTCACCTGTAGTAATCACTTTCTACCTTATTGGCTTGGGCAAGTATGACACAAGGAAACCGACAAAGTTTTCAGTGTCTCACACATAACGTTGTCACTCCTAGGACTTGAAGAAAGGTCACCTCAGTCCCTTATGTCCAAACATGTCCAAACTTAACTTCCTCCTCTCCTTTGCTCGGCATAGTCGATCAATCATCACGCTGTGTCATGTCTATTTCCAAAATGCACTTTAAATCACTTCCTCATTTCCTATTCTACCATTCTGCTCACTGAGGTGGTCTCTTACCTAGCATGGTCTATGGGCCTATCCACCTGAGTCACCATGCATTTCTCAATATGGCTGTTACAGACGCTGGTGCCATCCAGCTACCAAAAGAACTTTTTCTTCTTCCTTAAATGCAGGGGGCTGGTGAGATGGCTCAGGAGGTAATGGCACTTGTGGCCAAACCTGATGGCCTCAGGACCCACACCATGGAAGGAGAGAACTCAGTCCTGCAAGGTGTCCTCTGGGCTCCACATGCACTCAGTGGCACTTGCGAGTATAAACAAGTAATAAATGTAAAAGAATATAAAGTTCCCACACCACCTGGATTCTACGATAGATTAAGAAATGACTTTCAGATCAAAATTCCTGCACCAGTGCCAAGAGCATCGGTTTAGACTTGGGTAGTTTGTTGACTCAAAAGGGGACGGCAGATGGTAGGTGTCCTCCTTTCCTCATCTAGGCGTGCCTTTCAACCTGTGGCCCCATTTTCTGTTTCTGGAGATGCAGTTGAAGGAGCAGAACGAACTCCATTTTGAGAAAGAACTCCATTTTAGAAAGGGCCTCACTAGGGGATGAATGCAGCCCAGGAAAGTCATAAACATTCCAAAGAAACTTATGCCAGCCCTGGTCAAAGTGACCCATCAGGGTGTCCAAACAATATCTTGCTTCAAACACACTTATAGGTTTGGATTAACCTCTGTTTTAAAATTCCTGAGTGCTGACAGTCACTGTTTTGAAATTCCCCTATACCCCAACCAATGAATTCAAAAGTTGTATAATTTTGCCCAATCCTAAAATGCCAAGGCTTGTGCCACCCTGCTTGTGGTTTTTCCCTTTAAAAAATCCTTACCCTGAAGCCTAGGGGCCTTTCTTCCCCACCTGATGTGTCAGAGTGTTGGATTAAGGTCCGAGTTAGCTAGTTTGTAATCAGTAAACCCCAATGTGCTTGCATCCATACTGGCTCTGTGATGGTCCTGTTTGGGAGTCCAGAGACACAGGCAGAAGAGTCAGTATAGAGGCACCTGAATCTTTAGATGTGATGTTAACAACAAGAAGTCAACTTTAAAATAATGGCAGTGGTTCACACTTTAATCCCAGAGCTTGGGAGGCAGATCTCTGTGAGTTCAAGGCCAGCTACAAAGCTGAGTTCCATGAAACCCAAGGCAATATAATGATACCTCTTCTCAAAACAAAACCCTAAAACCAAAAAGATAAAAAACAAATAAACAAATGAAAAACCATCATTAAACCAGGCAGTGGTGACGCACGCCTTTAATTCCAGCCCTCAGAAGGCAGAGGCAGGCAGATCTCTGTGAGGTCAAGGCCAGCCTGGTATACAGAGCTAGTTCCAGGACAGTTAGGACTGTTACACAGAGAAACCCTGTCTTGAAAAACTAAAACAAACAAAACAAAAAACAAACCCCATCATCAGCAACAACAGCCCCACTGTAGACAAGCATGATGGGTCACTTTTAACTTGAGCAGCCTTGGCTGTCCTAGAACTCTCTCTGTAGACCAGGATGGCCTGGAGCTCACAGAGATCCGCCTGCCTGTCTCCCCAGTGCTGGGATTAAAGCCGGGCACCACCATTGCCAGGCTGATGGGTCACATTTGTAATTCCAGCACTTGGGAGAGTTCAAGACCAAGTTGGGCTGTATACCCATTCCAAGCCAGTCCCTAGATAAGTAAACATTTCCAAGACACTTAGCAGGAGAAAAACCTTTTTAAAGAGTTACTTAGGAAACAAGCTCCACCTGGAGCAGAAGCCAGGTGCAAATCCAGCCCTGGGAGCCAACCCAGTCCTGGGACACTGATTGAGCCAACGACCTGACTCAGAGCCCGCGACCTCCACCCGAACCGGAGTGGGACTGAATCAGTTACCCAGGACAAGGAGAGAATGGGCTCCACCAGAAGCAGAAGATAGGAGTCAACCCGGTCCCGGGACTTGAGCGGATCAGGATTGACCCAGCGACCAGATCCAGAGCCAGCGATCTCCACCAGAACAGGTCTAACTCCAAGCCAGGGACATCTACAAGAGGAGATCCAGACCAAGATTTACAGAAACAGATCAAAGCCAGCAGCCTAGACCAAAGTAGGCTTGAGACAGCAAACTCCAAGAAAGAAGACCAAAATACAGGAACACTGAGCTACCTCCAGGAACAGGAATAACCAACGAAGTAACTAGAACTGGGACACTGACTGTACCACTAGGAAAACCATCTTAGCTTTTGATCTACTGGCACCTAGGAAATTATTCAACAGAATCTTAGACATAACCAACCACACCTATTAGAGGAAAAGATGAGTAGAAAAGGTAAGATCACAAGCTACACCACAAAGAACAACACAATACCAGTGAAACCCAAAGACCCTACAAAAGTAAGCCCGGAACAACCAAATATGGATGACCCAGAAGAAAATGATCTAAAAAATAACCACAAGAGAATATCTGAAATTATTAAAGATGAATTGAGAAATTACCTTAAAGAAATGGAAGAAAAAACAAAAAATTGGAAGATATCACCAAATCACTTAAAGAAAACCAAGAAAAAGAACTCAAACATATAACAGAAACTATTCAGGTCTTGAAATCTGAGATAGAAAAAATAAAGAAAACACAAGCCGAAGGAATTATAGAAACAGAAATCATGAGGAAAAGAACAGGAACCACAAATGCAAGTACAAACAACAGAATACAAGAAATAGAAGAGAGAACCTCAAGGGCGGAAGATAAAATAGAGGAAATAGACTCATCAGTTAAAGAAAACATTAAATCTAACAAAAGCTTAACCCAAAATATCCAGGAAATATGGGACAACATATTAGAATGGCCAAATCTTAGAATAATAGTGAAAGACTCTAAATGCATTTCTGAGGCCTCTCAGTATTACACACCTCTCTCCTGGAGACGTGACAGTCCACACACAAATGTTGGAAACTTTCCATCATCTCCCTGAGTCTTTGTAAATGTTCTATTGAATAGGGGCAAGATAACCCTTAGGTGTTGACTCAGTTCCTGGTGTTTTGATTCAGTCCCTGGGAAAGGGGCAAAGTAACCCATAGAGACTCCCTCTTACCTCACTTGATCATACAACCATTCTCCTGCCCCAGCACAGACCAATCACTGCTAGTAGCCCTTTGAATAAGCCAATCCAATTAGTTGGAAAACAACCCTCGGGCTCCCCCCTTGTTTCTATGGCTTTTTGCTTTAAAAGATGGGCTCTAACAACTATCGGGGTCTTTCTGGCTTCTCGAATGCTGAAAGACCCTGTCGCAACAGAATTAATAAAATCCTCATGCTTTTGCATCGACTGTGGTATCTGGATGGTGTCTTGAAGCAACTCTTCCCAGGAGCTTGGACTCCTAGTCCAACAATAGGTATACAAGAAGGAGAAGAAAGTCAACTCAAAGGCACAGAAAATATATTTAACAAAATCATAGAAGAAAACGTTCCCTACCTAAAGAAAGACATGCCTATGAAGATACAAGAAGCTTACAGAACACCAAATAGACTGGATAAAAAAAAAATCCTCTAGTCACATAATAATCAAAACACTAAACATACAGAGTAAAGGAAGAATATTAAGAGCTGCAAAGGAAAAAGGACAAGTAACATATAAAGGTAGACCTATCGGAATTACACCTGACTTCTCAGTGGAGACAATGAAAGCCAGAAGGACATGGTCAAACATTATGCAGACATTGAAAGACCATGGATGCCAGCCCAGGCTACTATACCCAGCAAAACTTTCGATCACCATAGAAGGACAAAACAAGGTATTCCATGACAAATCTAGATTTCACCAATACCTAACCACAAACCCAGCCCTACACAAAATACTAGAAGGAAAACTCCAACCCAGGCAAGATGGCTACACCAACAAAAACACACACAATTGATGATCTAATTACAGCAAATCCCGAAGAAGAAAAAAAAACCGCACAAAATAACATCACCAACGAGGAAAACCAAATTAACAGGACATAGCAACCACTGGTCATTAATATCCCTAAATGTAAATGGACTCAACTCACCTATAAAAAGGCACAGGCTAACAGACTGAACATGTAACAGAACCCATCCTTCTTCTGCATACAAGAAACGCATCTCAACCTCAAAGACAGACATCATCTCAAAGTAAAAGGTTGAGAAAAAATATACCAATCAAATGGACCTAAGAAACAAGCAGGTGTAGCTATCCTAATATCTAACAAAATAGACTTCAAGCTAAAATCAGTCAAAAGAGACAAAGAAGGACATTTCATATTAGTCACAGGGAAAATCCATCAAGAGGAAATTTCAATACTGAACATCTATGCTCCAAATACAAGGGCACCTTCATATGTCA